>QKQZ01035160.1:0-33863 GCA_003595255.1 Solenopsis fugax
GTGTGCAAAGTTTCATCAAAATCGAAGAGTGACACTTGGGTAGGTTTACTTGTTAGTTACATTTAACAAAACTTTTTATAATTTGTATGAAAATAATTATTTTTGGTTAAGGCTACAAATTGTTTGGTCAAAACAACTATATATTTGGTAATTATAACTATAAAATTCATTTATTCACTATTCAACCAAATCACACCAAACATTTTTCTCAATGCACTTGGCGTCATTTTTCACAAGATTTTAAATACTTAAAATATTTGCTATATTTTTTTTTTAATTTTTAACAAAGCAAACTGTAACGTTTTTTTAAATATATCACGAAGGTCTGAGAAAGGCGGAAACGATTAAACGGTTCGTAGATACAGAAAGTATCCATATGGTCTATAAAAAATATCAAGCGTAACGTCACCGCGTCGCATTCGCATTGAGAGTAATGATTATAATTTGCGACAAGACAATTTTAAGGATGGCAATCTTTATAATAATGTGTTCACTTACTCGCATACCGCTTTAATTCAATGCATACAATTTTCATTGCACCTGCTTTTCCATTTTAACCGTCGCGTCGCGTTACTTGCGCATTTTACTTTCAACAACGCAAATATTCAGGAAAAAGCTGTAATTGCATTGTCCCGTCGCTCACTATCTATGTCGTTGAAGCAATTATTATATCCGAGCTCGGCTCCGAGCGAAAATTGAGTTATTTAAATTAATCCTTCATTAAAAACATATTACTAGGGAGCGCGCAAACACACTCCGACACATAAGATTCGCTCTTTACGATAAATCTCAGAGACCGAGTTTATAATTTTTTTTTGTTTTTTTTTATATTTTTGCTCGGTGCCACGCCGGCGCGAGACCGTCCAGTCATAAATTGAGTCTTCCGTTTCAATTATTTTCCGCAATTATTCAAGCTGCATCCGGCAGGAGCAGAGCCGTCGTCATCGGAAAGTTCCTCAGTCATCCCGCCCACGGCGCAAGAATCCGTGCCGAGATTCGCTTTTTCCCATTCGTCCGGGTTAACGAAGTCTTCGAAGAGTTTCCGCGGGCGGAATTCTCGATTGCGAAAGAAGCGCAGTAGCATTGCATTTTTCATTCGGGTTGCCAGAGTTTTCCGCGGCAGGAATGCAAAGGGTGGCATGGCAACGTCGCGCAATGGCGCGTGTGACAATAGTGGAATGTTGATCGGACATTTTTAACGGGAAAGAAGTCAACGTTAATTCTCTTTTTTTTTTCGCGTGTAGCAGAATGCGCGCAAAATATCGAGCGCGTGTGTCCCGCTGTCAGTTGCAGTGCAGACTACCACGTGCGCTGCGGTGCATGCTTCACTGCTTGCTACGGTGCTCTTTGCTTGTTGCCTGCTTCGTTGTCTGTTCCCGGTGATAGATCACGTGCTATCTTCCGCGCGTGTTTCGCTACACGCAACTAACGCGAACCAATCGCAAAAATCGCCTCTCTTCTTTTCACCGCGGGTTCCGTAATGACTTTAAATCAATCATGCCGCAGATACGGCACGCATCTCGGTGATAACTAGACAGTTTCGCCTAAAGAGTATCCTTTCTTGGAAAATTGCAAGTCTCGCCGCAAGCAAAGTAATTTCAACTAACAAATAGAATAAGTAATTTAGATTTTGAAACTAATGCTATTTTGAAGCCTTATATGACGAGCTCTTTTTATCTCAAATCCCTTTCGGGAAAAGAACAAAAATACGAGATATTTCTTTATTTAAAAGATATTGTTATACAAATGCTCTTTTTAATAAAGAAATTTCGTGGTTTAAATGATCTAAAACGTGATGCTAGAAAGGAATTTATTTTCCGCACAGACAGCCATTATCACCGTTGGAAGCTTATGTCGTGTTTTGCGGGTGCTGCCATTCCGCGATATTGTCCTAGAATAGGTAAAGCTTCCGCCGGATTTACTGTCAGCGTTCCCTATTGGTCCTCGCGGCGTTATACAGCCTCTACTCGATAGCAATGTATAGCGTACCACTGGCAAACCTCCTATTCCGTGTGCCTCGGGATATTTAATCTCGAAGATGGAATATTTATGTATGGTTCGTTCAGGGGAGGTTTTGCCATCTTATATTACGCCGTCACAAGTGTATAAATTTACGTAGAATTTTTTGTGATAATCGTTCGATCACTTGCGCACAATTACAATAAAATCAGGTGAAAATCTTTTACTAAACAAACTATTGTTATAAATTTGAAATTCGTGCGATATTTCAACTGCGTATTTTCAGAGTTTTAAAGTTAGCGGCGTCTTTTACCGGCAAGCAGCATAATTAATTGAGGGGTCGAAGAGGAATCGTTAAGTACTTGGCACGGCAAGACTCGCGACTGAAAAATTCATTCGTCATTGCGTCGCGTATCCCTGAAGGGCTGCAGCCCCGTCGTGTTCATTCGTTCGTTCGTGTGCATAATACTTACCTATGTCGGATCGTTAAACTTTGAAACCCTTCTCTCGTTGGGAAAGTCATCCGTGGCTTCCGTGGAAAAGCCATGGGAACCCGTAAGCAAATAGCACCTCGTTAGCCAATCCTATTGCGCGATGCGTTATCGATCGCCAAGCCGATTCACAGTAACTTCGAATGCACTGTTGACCGCAGGACTTGTTGGAGCTGGCGACTGGCGAAACAATTGCGCAAACAGGGTGTTTCGACCATTCAAACATGCGTATTTCGCAGTATTCAAGATGTAACAAAATTCATTTGAATGTCCTTGACTTTAATAATTCCTCTGGTTTTGTTCCATCTTTTAATTATCGAATATTTTGAACAAAAAAGATATAGGATTGCCGTAATATATAATAAACGTAAACTTTTACATAATCATATATTTCTTATTTCATATTATTCTTATACTTTTGTACAAACTGCATGATTTAAGTTATGACAAAATATTTCATAACACTATAATTACATTTGTAAATTAAACATTTTTATCAATATTAAACTGTTTGTAAACTTTGAACATTTATATTAAAAAATTTGATCGTATATGTACATCTAATTAAATTTTCATTGAATTATTATTAATTAATGTAATCAATCAACGCCTGCTTTTGGTTCTTCAATGGATATTAATTAATAATATAATATTAATGTTCTTTCTCTCTCTCTCTCTCTCTCTCTCTTTTCACACTTGCATCTTTGTTTCAATGTTACAAATTAAAGCTATGTGTCTAGTACAAAATATTTAATGGACGATGTATTAAAGCTTACAGATTCGCGTATTACGAGCACAGGGACAGTTTCTATAAATAATAAGAATAACAGTTAGGAACTACGACTTCAAAAGTTACATTTCATATCACTGTAATTTGCGTTTTATAGATTACTAAATTATTCAACACGCATAGCGAGCAGTTCTTATAAAATAGATTCGCGAGAAAATGCTTTTAACATTGTACCGATAACAGATTCTTGATTAAGTACATTGTTAACGACAATGGCATACTTGAATACAAAAATTCCGTATTTGATATAAAGAAATAAATTTTTATGGCACATAATTTACATTTTGAAAATATTTTATCGTTTAACATACAGACGATACACATTATGTATCGTCCCAAATTATGATAACAAGAAAAATCGATATGATGCTTTTTTTTAATACACATACGTAAACAATACGAGAAAAATGGCTTTTAACTTCAAATTTGCAGACGTGGTATTGTATTGTATACACATCTCTCAGGTTTTTTTATTTAATTATCTTCTAATAAGCTTGTGAACATGAAATAATTTTTTTTTTATAATCTGTTTTATTTCACAAATTTATTAATGTATACGTTTTCATACGGATGAATTGTACAAGTCGTATTACAGCGTTCGCATGTATGATACTCGAAAGCCATGAGTTAAGCTTTTACACATGCTCGCTTAACTACGCTGTCGCTGTTTTTCCCCTTTTTTGCAATTCATGAAGTTGCTTTGTTACCATCGGGCACATTCGAAATGCGTCGTTAATTAAAATTTTTAATGAATTCCCTGACGCTTCGTATTGTCGAGATGAAACACCGTTGCTTTTTTTTCCTGCGGTATTCTGGCGTTGAACGTATCGATGTGAATTTCACCATCGCTTCATTTTTGCGTTAAGTTCGACGTGGTGGAAGGGGCATGTATTCATTAATTTTTTTAATTGCGATATGATCGAGTTTTTTAATTTTAAAATTGTTTTTATTACACAACGAAAAAAATAATTTGGCGAAGTAATAATAATATCAAATTACGAAATAATTTATCTAATTTTAAAAATTAAGTTACAGAAAATATTTATAAAACACAATAAGAAAAAAACTAAATCCAACTTTTTTGCTTTGAAAGAAAGCTGTAAACAATTCTCTCTTATTAAAATAATATCTGTTGCATACTCCTAAATTTAATGACGAAGTAGTTTTTCGAATTCTCAGTTGCCTCTCGCACAACGAATCCACCTGTAAAATTACTGTTGCTTATAAAGCAGCCAATCCTCTCTACCGATTTTCGAAATCTTTTTCGGGGGATGGCCGACGAGCGCAGAGAGTATCGGCACGATAACCACTGGCTCGTATTGATCCTCGCGGGGGTGTACAGGGGCTGAAAGAACCGAGAGCAAGAGGGATGAAGAGAGAGAGCTTCGGCCGCACATACGCTCTCAGCGACGTGCGCGTGTGCCGTTTCGTGTACGTGTATGTTTGACAGTGAGGCGAAATGACAGAGAGAGGGCTGGAAGAGGGGAATAGCAAGAGAGCCCGTGAGGCAGGGAGGAAACCGCCGAGAGAAGAAGGGTGAGTTTAGCCGTGGAACATCCCCCGGTGACTGACACACACCCCAAAACCGAACCAACCCCGAATCTAGCCCCAACCTAACCTGCAGGCCCGTACAACCCGACCCGGGATATTCGTGGCACCATCACTCGCGTAAAGAAGTCAACTTACGCGAGTCCCAGAGGGGGCGGACGGACGGATGGTCGCTGCAATCTACCGCGTCGGCACCGATGAAGAGAGACTCGCTCTCATCGCGCGCGCAAGCGGGGACACCGAGCTCTCGATCGCAGTATGCAAAGCCGCCCCGTTGCCGTAATTACAAAAATGTATTCGCGCTGGGACGAACGATCGCGCACCGGTCACGCCGGGAAAATGCATTTTAATCGCTTTTTACGCGCCGCTTTATGGAGATGTCCGCTCGCCGAAATTCGCGCCGACATGTGAACGACACGAGGCGTCGAGTACGATTTGTTTAACATAACACGACGGTTGACGTTACGCGCATTGTGGAAAACGTTTCGTTTGCAGATACGTACGTAGGAAATGATGACATTGAAGTACTCTCTGCATTATTATAATAAAATAGCCCTATATATAATATTTCATTAAAAAACATATACAAAAGGTAGTTACAGATGTTACAGCTAATAACTGAAATTTTGCGAGAAAGTATGTATTGCGTTTCCAGCGTAGGAAAACTGCTGCAGAAATTTAATCGCCACATCAAGAAACTTTGTTCAGCGAAAATGGTAGCGCCTACGTCTCGTAACGAATCGTGCCACGAGTCCCGCTTATCAAACGCCATATGGCACGTTAATATGTCGTCCAACATCAGGCGCTTTTTTATGTAGCTATGCAAACGACCGTCCAGAGTGCATTTCGGAGTTGGGATTGTCGGTCGTGTCGAAACGTCCCTCGGTAACGACAGAGGGTTTCACCGAAAATACATGGCGAGACTGTCCCCCGTCCCCACTCCCACCATCGCTCTTCGCATCTCCCTCTATCTCTGTTTCTGTCTCATGGTGTCGATGAACCCCGTCCTTTTCGCTCTTCTGTCTCAACGCCGTGCTGTATCCGTCCGCCTTGCACACTACCCATGATAACCACCATTGATCCTATCCCGCTCAAATCTGTCGACCAATGTCCAAACGTGTATGATCGAATGGTCATCGTAATCCTGCGATTTCCTAGTTTCATGATTAATCGTGTCGATTAAGATCATCGATGTATTGCCAATAGTGCCGACAATATCGTTTAAGTAATTTTAACAGGCTCATTTCTCAAGCTTGCTTCGGGAGCGTAAAATAGCGTGTGTTTCACCTACGCACTATAATGTATTGTTTTAAATATTTTCTAATATTGCATTTAGGGATATATTTATTGTTTTAAATATTTTCTAATATTGCATTTAGGGATATATTATGATTATTTATGTTTTATTTTGCAAAGATCTATTATTAATTTAGGCACGGTGCAGTTTCCAACATTTTTATCGAAAGAATAAAGATAATGAAGATTTTGTCATGAAAAGATTAAAGGAAAAGTAATTTCCAAACAAATTGTTTTTAATATTACTATATTTACACAGAAAAAAATTTAGTATTAATTCAACAAAATACATACATTTTGTTTCATATATAAGCAGGAATATAAAATCTTCTTGGAAGAATTTATAATCTTAAATAGACATAATTTGCTTACATGAAGAGAAAAATTTTATGTCTGTTATAGATTATAAATTTTTTAAGAAGATTTCATATTCTTGCTTAAATATGAAACAATGAATTGTTGATTTGATATTAATTTTTTTTCTGTGTACTATCTGTGAAAGAGAGAGAGAGAGACATTTACTTCGAAAAACCCTGTTAAAATTAAGCTGTAGCGTAGCATAACAGCAAAGTGGTTTTGCAAGGTAATTATTATTCCCTAAATTTGGAGATTTTTGAAATAGCGCATCGCACCTCGTGGCACCTCGAAATTCCGCTTTCGCGTCACTAATTAATTACATTTAGGCAACTAGCGATAAATTAATTTTCCTGTAACGCGGCTGTACGAATCGGCAGCTTTGTAACGAAGGACTAACAATATACGATACGAATTATCATCAAAGCGTGGAAATTCGCGTCGACGACGTTTATTAGATCGTTTGCGCGTGTCCGGATAATTCCTCGATTGATTTTGAAAATCGCATTACGGCAGATTCCAGGAATCCAATTTGTATTTCCGACCAACTATAGCAGAATCAATTCTCGAAGTAAATCAATCATTGGGCTAGTTCCGAAAATAGGATGTGATCTGTCAATGGTGTCACAATATGTCTTCGTCTCATCAAAATCGACACGAGCAATTAACCTTATTCCGAGAATGTGAGCTTCCAGAATATCCTAGATTTTCGATTTTCCTCTTGCTTCAATTTTCTTTCTTTTTTTTTAGTTGTTTATTTTTTTTTACCGTATTTCTTTCGCACAATGACTTGCACTATTTTCCCGCGACGCGAATATCTGTGACTGAAATTCTGCAGGAAACTGCTAAATTTTTCCAATAATATAGCTAGCAGGTTCGTTCATTGACATCTTGAATTATGCCTCGCGCAGCTAAGACAAAAACTGAACGGTGACATCTGTGGGTTAACGTCGATCCCAGACAGTCGGGTCGTTCACCCCAATGGGTCGGAAGCCCCCAAAATAAGCGGTAAACGCATATATACATATGTATGTATGTATGTGTGTGTATATACATGTATGTATGTATACGTGTGAGAGAACACGCAGTGAGGAGATACACGTTTGCGTTAACCAGAGGAATTTTTCGTGGTGTACATGCCAAAAATCAGCGAGCTTGTAGTAAAAGCCTCGGCTCTCCGATCCCAGCGTGCCGTTGGTAGATGCTCTAAAACTAATCTCCAACGCGCTCGGCTGGGACCGTCTGAAAAGGCATTAATCCCTCGCGCCACCGGCGCGAGTATTCAGGTACGTGTTTGCAGGTACCTAGTGCACTTACAAGCTCGACGGCGCCCTATAAATAGCGCGGCCGTGCTTGCCGCTTTATCAAGGCGCGTATACCTCGGGCATGTCGAGTGCGCACCGAGATGCAAGGACTACTTTCGGGTCGTGTTTTTTTTTTTTCCCCCTCCTGCCTTTTCGTCTTTTTACCGTGTGCGCAACTCGCCGTGGGTCTCGTGCGTTTGTTACTGATTTTTAGAGTTCGTTTAATCACAAACGTTATTCAACAGCGGTTGTTTGTTTGTCGATTCTTACGTTGCAATTAAACAACAGCGATAAAGGCACGCATTCCTATTTCTCATTTATTTCACCTCATTTAGCACGTGCGTTATGTTTCGGCCAATGGTCGTTTATGATATTTGAAATTGTCCATGCTATGTATAATTAAATTTACTTTTCCTATATTGGAGGTATCCATTACCGGTCTGTCTATAAAATAAATGAAAATTTGATTACACCGTGTAAATTTGGACGATATCAAATATCATTAATTATACCGCTGTTAAAGGCAAATTTAGCTTATTACATAACTGCACTATTAGGTTTTTACCCGATGCTGTCTCTCATTCTAAAGAGGCAAATTATGTATAATTTACGAAAGGTGGGGTCCTGTCCTATTTTGTATCCACGCCGAGATAAGGTTCCACACGACACACGTGCGCTCTTATACCTGTTATCGCGGGCTCGCTCATTAAGTCCGTATAATTGCCCGTGTCAGCACGCGTGTTCGCGCACACGTTATCGCGAGATTCGCGAAGATACTCCGCCACCGCCGTCATTGTCGTCGCCGACCAATTATCGGGATGAATTATCAATTGCTGTTAATTAAAAGAGACAGGTGCGACCAGCGCGAGCGCGACTAATCCTGTGCTGTGTTTGTTCCTCAATGCAAAAGAGATGAGAAAACGAGAATCCGAGATAGTCGACGCCGAATGAGGAAAGCAATTGCTACTCCTTGAGTTATTAAAGAACCAATAGACTAGAGTAAACAGTTAAAGATATTAAGAACTTGCTCCAATTTTCAAGAATAATATATTCTTAATATCCATCTTTTCTGAAAAAATACACAGTGGAAAAAATGCTGTTGAATCAACGGCATCAATCTAATTGGAAATATTTTGTTAATTCAATTACAATATTAATGAAACAAAAAAATTAAAAGTAAAGACAATAACAAATATAGTTAAACGAATAAAATTCAATTGAATCAACTACGTACATTACACAGAAAAAAAAATTAGTATTAAATCAAGATTCATTGTTTCATATATAAGCAAGTATATAAAATCTTCTTTGAAGAAATTATAATCTTGAACAGACATAATTTGCTTGCATGAAGAAAAAAAATTTTCTAATTAATGAACTAAAAAAATTTTCATGTAAACAAATTATGTCTGTTTAAGATTATGAATTCTTCCAAGAAAATTTTATATTCTTGCTTATATATGAAATAATGAATTCTTAATTTGATACTAATTTTTTTTCTGTGTAGTGACAGCCTGTGATTCGACGTTTAATTGAATCAAACTACATTTTAATTCATATTATAGCATTTTTTCTTAGTGTATAAGTATTATGATAATTAAGTAGCAAAACTATATTTTTATATAGTTAAGCGCAATATCATAATTTAATATTTCTTTAAAGCTGAACAACAACAGCTAAAAGTTATGATATATAATAAAATATGATTCGTAAAATCAGTCGCGCGGAAGCTTGTTTGATTTGCACACGCGTGCTCAGATTTACAGCTTCACTGCTTCCTATAACACTGACTGCAATGTCGCGGGCAGTGGACAAGCGCAAGCTGTTACATTAATTATGCATTCGAGACGTAATCGATTTGCAACACTGCAGCGATAATAATTAATTTATATCGCCCCAATACTTTCTCGCGTTGTCGCATTTCGCGAGTTGTATTATTAATATGATTTAATGTACTATCATCACCTGTCTGTTTTACGATTGCGACACGCGGTAATATATAAAATCAGACCGTTCCCGGAGTGCGCATTGGAAAAATGTGTGCTGGATCTGTATAACGAAACACTCTCCCGTCTATCGTTCGTCACAAAAGAGCTACAGAACCATATTGCACGATTTGTCTGATGACGCGACATTGTTCTCCGTCCCTTCCATTATCGGCCCCTAAGTGTGACATATCGTTCTCGCTCTTTTTATCATTTCTCCGCGCACGTGTGCCTCTCGAAAATATATAGGTTCGCAGCTATTCGGAAAAAATCTGCCGAGAACAATGACATTTATAAACGAATGTGCATCGAATTCACTTCATTGTACTTAAAGCTTATGGGCAACAAACTTGGTTGTATTTTATACAAATAAATAATATATAATTTTTTTAAACACACCTTACAAATTTTATGAAAATATTTTTTAGCTGGTTAGCTTTTCAAAGATTTAAAGCGATACATAATTATAAAGTTATTTAACTTAAAAAATAAAAGAATTTTAATGAAAGAATAAAGATCGTTTTAAAATTGTGAATAATAAAATACATAAAAAAATTTTTTTTGTAATATTACATTATACTTTTGAGTCTAGTTCATTAATTAGAAAATTAACATTATTTTAATTGAAAATTTTTCTTTCAAAGAAGTGCTTGCAACGCATATAATGTATGTATTTCAATTATTTTATTTGAAACTTTTGAATTACAATGTTATTACGTTGTTTTGTTCGTGTCTGACAAAATATACTTGCGAAACCAACTATATTACTCATAACATTACACATATACAAACACACGGTGTAAGTTGTGTGATTAAATTAATAAATGTAATAAATTAAATGTATTAAATTTCAAAACAGAGAATTTTGAGATTTTGACAATTCCATATAACTTTTGAAAAGGTTTCGAAATTGTATTGCGCTCTTCTTTTAAGTCATTCTAAGTAGCCTTGAGAATGAAGCCGCAGATAAACCACGCACGCGATAATTTCGCAGTGCGAGAATGACGCATAAGACGTAATCGACCTTATTATTCGTTGAACAATGAACAATTGCGTACAAGAGTAGAAATAATCACCAACGCGCGGACGAAACGCCAATACTCGAGGACAGGCCGTGAGCTTTTTCATTGCCTTTTGCGAATACCACGTTCTCGTTAACGCTTTCCATTATAATATCCCGCCACGTCATCGCGCGGTGAAAAATTGAGAGAACCTGATTGTTTTAGTTTGCTAATCGGCGCGTCCTGTATCGAAATGCATTGCAATATATAAGAAGAAAAATACTGTGATAAAAAACGAAGAAGGAAAGGTAGAGCGGTGGAGGATCGGTATATTCCGTTCTCTTCACCCGCACTCAAGAACCTCAGTGAATAAGCGGCGGAATATTTTCCTAACCCGCTCTTCCTTGGTATTGCAGCGAACGAGGTATTCAAATATTTAAACACGAAAATATACGTGGAAGGTACCTGCATGAATTATGCATAAGACGTGTCCACCGTCGCGTCTCTCCCTCTCTCACCTTCTTTTCTCCCTTTCTCACGTTCCCCGGGTCCTTTCTCCTGTAACCCGTGCTTCCTTCTTCGATGCCACACGAACTTCTGTCAGCATCGTTGCCTCGTGTCCATGCGCATACTTCAGGAACGGTTGCTCCGTTGCATTGTCGTGGAATGTACCTCACGCGAAACGTCTTTATGCGCATTGCTATGACGTACGGAGAATTAAAAGGGGCGAGAAACGTTATCGTTGCAACAAGATGCAAATTTCCGCATTTAAAATTGCTTAAAAATTATCGTGTGATAATTTAAACAGTTTTATGTAACATAAATGAACGAATAGAACATTTTTATCCGATTCTGAAACATAAAAATCCATTTGCATTCTTAATTGTGTTGGCACTTCCATTGAAAAGCACTTATCCTCCTTGGCGATAAAAATTTTTCCCCATTTATCTAAGTCTTGAGATTAAAAATTTATTTACTTATTAAAATGCTTTATTTACGAATAATGGTTAAACAATATATATTATAGTATATCAATTGTATAGTATAGTATAGTATAACGAGAATATGTCCAAGGATGAGAAGCGTACAGTAACAGGAAAGTTGAAAATCCTTGATCTTGATCATGCATAAGAATCGTGGCGAGAATAATATGGATACTACCGCGTCATCCGACTACACTACATGACTTATAGTAGCTTATTTTAACATCAATCGTCTATGTAATACCGATATTGTGTTTAGTCACGATCTCTACCGGAAATAAGTTCCCATTCCATCATCAATTTATACAGATTGTTCGTATAAATTGTTTTATGGATAACATATAAATAAATTGGCCCGACTAGCTAATAAAAAATTGTTAATGGTACATTTTATAGCGTTTCCATTGAAAATAAAGCGATGAATTAATTAATTGAATAAAAATGAATAATCTGGTATATTTTAAAAATTTTCTAAATTTCACCGATAAAATTTTACATAACATGAAAGCATTTTAACGTGTTTAAATTATATTTTTAACTTTTAATTTTAAGTGATCATATTGCACGTATATGATTTATATATTTATTATTATATAAATATTTAAATTCTACTAAATTACGTGCTTGTTATTGATATTTGTCGCAATCGACTCATTTATTATGCAAAAAAGGATATTTTTTTAACCGGGATAATTCCGGTTCAAATACCAGGTTTCTAACTTTCAGACGACGTAACCGAATTTTCGATATGACGTGAAAAACCGTATGTCTTACATCATATGTTAAATAGAATTGGACTAAATATGCAATAGTGCTTTTAACTCTTCGTTTAATTATTCGTGTCTCCATATTCTTACATGTTTTTTTAGCAGTCGTAGATATTTAAACGGCAATAAACAACATACAAAATCGAAGTTGACGTTACACAAAAAGTAACGTTGCGTCGTATCGCGTCATAAAATTAATTACAGAATTTTAACCGTGAAAGCTATTTACCGTTTACACTTCACTTGCGAATTAAAAGAGCAATTGCACTGGTATGCACGTGAATACGCGGTATTATTCAGAAAGAATGATTTTATCTCAGATTAGAATTTAATTCTAGTAATTTCTCCAACTTACAAATATGTTGTTTACACCGAGCGATAGTAGAACTGCCCAAGTTTCGTTTCTTATTCGAGTGGGAAAGCGTTTTACGGCGTGCAGCAAAGCGCGGTAGCGCACGATGCACCGAGCGTAGTTCCTAAGAATAATGCGGACGTCTAATGCATATAATGATAGGCATGGTAGCCTTGGTGATGTAACTTTCACAAGGTTCTCCCGCGCTTTGTTGCTCGCCGATACGATCCAATCACCTCTTTTCTTTCTCTCTCTCTCTCCCTCTCCCTCTCTGCCTCTTTCCTCTTCTCATTACTACGTTCGTGCACCCACACTTTCCACCTATCATGAAGAGCTCGTTACACATCTCGCTCTGTGTATCAATTAAGAGAAACTCGCGGGTTTACATTTTCTTTCGGACGCTCTTGAAAATTGGTTGTCGTTTTTCCTTTCTCCCTATCTATCCTCCCGCTGAGCGCTCGATTAACCGCACCCACACTTCCGTTCATTCATCCTATTGGCACTTTCGACGCGCTTTTTAGGAAAGTTGCGCGTTCATTCATGCGTAGTCTGCAGCTCGTTCTATGAGATTGCTATAAAAATTTCACTCGACTTACTTGAGATCAAAATAGCCAGCATCATTCCGCATCTTTAAAATACGTAAGTTATTTTCAGAAATTAACTTTATAATTGTACACGCATGATAGGAGTACACGCATTTTATTTTAATATATGCATCGATAAATGCAATAAAAATATCTCTATCTTTAGTTCGATTAATGCAAAATTTTTAATTTTAAGATATTTAAACGTAACACTTATCTATGCTGTAACGTTTGCGCCGTTCTACTTCGTAGAGGCAAAATCTGCCGAGGCAATGATATCCTCAAGCGCCTAGCTATTTTCTCGTTGTCAGGTAATCAATCGCGAGCATCGATTTAATGCATCCATGGAGAGACACCTCGGTTGTCACCATCGCTTTAACATTGACTCGAAGAATTTTTTTCTTCTCCTTCACCCTCTCTCTTTCTCTCTTTTTCTCTCTATCTTACATCACGTTTTTCCTAGAAAGGTTTCCAAGTACGTAGGTCGCTTTGTTGCTCGGCGATACGACGAGATTGCTTTTTCTCTTTCACCGACTTCTTGGCCGATTACTAGTTGATTAAGTTCGCCCACGCCATGACTCCTTTTTTGTCCTGTTTCCTTTCTTCATATAGCAACGTTGACACAGTTCTGCCGCAAATGTCTCTATTGAGCGTATCGCAAGCCACCGTCAAACTTGCGTCGCCCAAAGTTCTTGCTAGAACGCAAACTATTTCGTATGAAATGCACGAACACTTGCTCTAACGCAATCCTTTAAAAGTTGTAACTTTTGTCTCCAATTTATTTTAATATATCACATTTTTCTTCAAATTGTAGTTCTCCCATTTTGTATTATCTTTGCCGAAATACCAGCAAGTGACTTATTGTTCTCAAGTTTTACAATTTTAATTTGTAAAAAAAAAAGATTTCGGTAACATAATTTACACATGATTCAAATAGTTTATTCGAATTTTTTTGCGTTCTAAATTCATTCCAAATTTATTTAAAATTTATGTATTTTATCTGTAGTCGGGTAATACATTTTATACTATATCTTTTATCACGAAAAAGAGAAAATTTTCTCTTCATTTTTGTCTGCTTTTAATAATTTTTTAATTTTCATTTTTGAACATTTTTTTATGTATATTTTATGTATATATTTTAATGTATTTGACATATATTTTTTACTTTTGTAACGTTTTTATGAAATTTTTTACCTCCAAATTTTTACCGTTTTATAACTTGAAATGGAATCTCATGACTGATTTCATAGTTTAATTTTTATCGAGCTCTACTTTAACGTAATAAAAGATTACCGTAGCGTTGAAACATTGTCGACATTTTATCCAAGCGCAATTCGCATCATAGATCAATGTTCACGTGCAAGTGTCATTGAATATTGTAAAATCACTCGAGGCAAGCGAAAACCGTGCCGCGGAAACGGGTGAACACGAAACGCGACACGCGATATGGTCCCATACGCTCAGTATTTGCACAAGAGAAAGTCGTTTTTCGAATATAAGTATCTCGGGAATCTTCATTAGAACCTTGCCTTGTGTATCGCCGAGAACATTAGAGAGCGAGTCGTAAATGGCAAATTTCGAATTTCGTGAAAGGGAATCGTGGACATTCCTTTTACAGTTATCGACACAATTTCAAAAAACCGAATCCATGTCGAATCCATTTTAAAAGAACTTATCTGAAGGCCAATTTATACCATCGCCCCCCCCCCCCGAAATATCTAACACCAAATGCCAAGGTCTTTTGAAATAGATATATCCTCATGATTGCACCCAAGCGGTTGTGTGACCGTAAGTTGGGCAATCAAAAGTGGCCGGATACCGCACGTCCTTACCACATAATCCTATATAGAACAGGGTTTACTTTCCAACGATTTGCATTTTAAAGGTGTAGTTTGAAATCATGTTGCATGAGAACGTGTTGAAATATTATTTCAATAAAATATTAAAATTTCAATATATAGCGACACAAGTTATATTAAGTTATATTTTAAAAGTACATTATACACGCACTAAAATGCACTTACTTATGTTAATACGACGTCCAATCATCATTATTATTGATTATAGCCTGTCATTATTCTTTTCACGAGGCATGCTTAATTTTACGAGATTTTCACAAACGTGAAAATGACATCGTCGCGATCATTGGCCTTTCCAATCTCCAGACACAAAGATAGGCTAAACCATAAAATATTGAAATTTTAATATGCAGTCAGTGACACAAGAGTGTCGTCAACAGTTCTTTGAAAAAAAACTGAGTTTATTAAAGATTAAAGTTCTATTTTAAAAGTACATTATACATGCACTAAAATGTACTTACTTATGTTAGTATGACATCCAATCATCATTATTATTGATTATAGCCTGTCATCATTCTTTCCACGAGGCATGCTTATTTTTACGAGATTTTCACAAACGCGAAAATGACATCGTCACGACCAACGACCTTTCCAATCTCCAGACACAAATATAGGTTAAACCATAAAATATTGAAATTTTAATATGCAGTCAGTGACACAAAAGCTTCGTTAACAATTCCATGAAAGAAACCGAGTATATTAAAAATTAAAATTATATTTTAAAGGTACGTTACATGCATTAAAATGCATTTGCTTAGTATGACGTCCAATTATCATTATTATTGATTACAGCTTATCATCATTCTTTCCGCAAGGCATGCTTAATTTTATGAGATTTTCACAAATGAAAATGACATTGTCACGATTATTGGCCTTTCGAACGCAAATTGAAAATATTTGATTAATCATGAAGATGGAGCTTCGTGAAAAATGAATATTAATTTTGTTATCTTGGCATATTCAAAAGATTTGGAGGTCTCTAGCGGAAAATCTAGCGGAAAATGTCGGAGAAAGTATATCTCGATAACAAGCTATAATCAATAATAACAATGATTGGACGCCATACTAATTGCATTCATTGTTCTTTTACAATATAATAAAATATAATATAATAAAATAGAATACAATTTTTAATATGCTCGATTTCTTTCTTATTTAAAGATTATTAGCTAATTAACGCTGTCTTTTTACACCAAAGAAAAATGGTATTTTAACTTGTTCAAATATGTCAAATAGATTAACCAACTTTCAAAATTGTAGAAATGTTAACCTTTGGAAAAAAAATCTGGCCAAGTCATGCCTAGTATATCGTCTTAAGGTTAAATTAAATTAGCTGTCTATTGAGGTATAAATTCACGGCAATAATTTACTACCTAAACCCTGTTTTCACTCCATTGGTTTTTTTTATACAGCAACTATAGATTTTAAAAAATTAGGGTAATATCCTGCCTATTTACTGACCCAAATTTTAAAAAGAAATCTCTTCATTTGAGAAAAAAAAACGATAATTTTACGGAATGTAAACATTATGTATCTCTGAAAAATGGCCTTTGAGACTACTTGTGACTTTTCTTCAAATGACTTAAAAAATTAATTCCTAAAATATTAAACAATACTTAAGAAACGTCCTGTATAAATCTTTGATTATATTAATATTTACTTAAAAAAAAATTGAAATTAAATTCTCTTAATATAATCTCTTTTTGAGAATTTTATAATTCGTAACATTAATTTATGAGGATGAAATTTACGACGTCCTTGGAGACACGTTCGGAAAATTGACAGAAACGGGACGACCTGATTTCATATCAGTTATAAATACGTTTAGGTTGGTGCTAAAACCATTCCGATTGCGTCGATTCATTTCTCGAAATCCCGAGAGAATTAGAAGAAACCGTTTGAGACATTTGTGATGCCTAGGACGCGGACACAGAATTCGGCTTCGCAAATAGCGATCGCGTAATTCAGCCGTTAATTAGATAGATACTAATTGAATTGCGGAGATACGCGTTTGTACGGGGCAGAGGTCCGAGGTGCTCGAGGAAAACCTGTTTGCCACTTACTCGGCTTGTTCAGTTGCGTACGTACATACGTATCGACATAATGAACGGTTGATTTTCGCGAAAAGTCCGGCGGGAGAGTAAAATACCACCGCCGACGTATTGGATAATTGTCGTGCGCTGTCCCTTTTTTCTTACTTGCCCGACTCAGCTGTGATTAACTCCGATAATTAGCTACGACGTATTTACGGCCCGCGACCGCCAGGAATTTCAACCGATTTTCTTTTTCGTAACGCGTCCCAGCGCAGTACAGCGTATGGAGGGAAAGGCGCGAGTTATTAGAATTTTCACGGAGAACGGTGCGCTAACGCGCCTCTGGTGAAAGAAAACTTCCGCACGTTCTATTTACGCCAGCAAACGTAAACAACTTGCACGTAAGTGCGGCTCGGTTGCGCGTATCGTATTGCGGATGTAAGTGCCACGATCGCTCTCGTTCGCTAATTGCTTTTATTTTTAACTCGATCATACACAGCGTCCCAGAATCATACTCCCGTACAACTACGAATTTTTTTTCTTTTTTTTTTTTATCAAACATGAAATCAATTTGCAAGTATAATTTTAATCCGACATCATCAGTTTTTGCTACTTTCTAAATGTCAGAAAGATATCTTGATGATTAAATCAAGAGTACGTAATCAGAACGAAGTATAATACATGAACTAATTCGAATATTTAATCCTTTCGTTCCCAGTTTAGCCATATGGCTGTGTATTACGAATTATGAAATAAAATATTACTGCGATCTATATTTTATTATATCTATGAATGTTATTATTATTTTACATTAGAGCTTCACGCTTGTATAGATTTTATTTCGATATGTATTTAAAAACGTTTTGGTATCGTCGAGTATTATCGTCTTTTATTTACTGTTTCAATTCGATGATAAAAGTTATTATAAATACAGTACGAGCTTGCAGAATTATAACTTTTTAAAAATATTAACCTTTAAACGGCGCATGGAGGTCAAACTGACCCTGACGCAATAAATGAGTATTTTGCGTAAAATTCGACATAAACATATGTTATTATTTATAGGTTGTATTTATAAATTTTATTCAGCTATTGTTACACAATGGCGCGAGAGACAATTTCTGTGTGTGCAGGAGAATCCATTGAAAACAATTACAATCGTGATGACAATTTTCATACTTTCAAAGGCATGGGCTACTTACATGAGAAATATTTATCATTGAATATGTATTTCTCATGCACACAAAAATACAAACACTTTTTGTAGCTATTAAATAATTTAGGAAGAGTTAAAGAATTAATAAAGTTAATTTTTAGTTAATTAATATTTTAATTTAGTTAAAATTTAAGTTAATTAACATTTTACATTAACGTTTGTGTATCTAACTTATTGATTGTAACACTAATAACTCTTGTCTGCTACCTCTTAATAAACACTTTTGTACAAAATTATACGTTGTCGTATTATGAATGTTATATTTCATTGCTTAGACAACGTGCTAATTTCAATCTTTTCATTATAAGCAGCAAATCTCTTTAAAACAGAATATTGTTTTTTTTTTCTTCTGTGTGTTCCATTTTGTTGTTTAAATACATACTATTTATAAATCACTTTGGAAAACGTTGTATCTGATTTTAACAGGTTTTAATTTTAGAACTGTACACTGAGAAAAAAAATTTGTTGACTTAAAAAAATATTAGTTCATTCAACTAAATGCGGCGGTCACGGGCTGTCAAGCAAACATTTGTTAATTCAAAGAAATGTCATTTCGAGAAACTACAGATATTCATTCGAATTACTACCGTGTATTTGACTCAAATAAATTAACATTTGAACTAAGTAATTCATATGCAACTAAACGTATTTAGTTCAGTTAACAGTTTTTTTTTCTCAGTGTACAGATTGAACAAAAATAATTTTAATAGTCGCAAAACGATACACGTCTAAAGAAAGAATGGTTTTAATATTGGTTTATATTTAAGAATTTAACTAGTTGCAGATCTGAAAATAATTGAATTGAACCTTCAAAATAAATACATAGGTCGTTCAAGCTAGTTGCTAAAATGTCCAAACTTTTTGCAACACAGCTCATCAGCTTAAATATCCTACATTGCTATTTTGATGATCTAACAAAATTATATTCTTTACCTAGCTAAACTTTTAGATACTTTATTAAAACCATTCTTTCCATGCAGTCTGAATACTATTTTCGGACGACGAAGATGGAATTAGGTTCCTTAGACAAAGATTGAAAGGGAAGATTGTCATCTATGTCGAAAGTTTGGTCTTGGGAATGAACTTCGAATTAGGTTCCAGGGTAAGGGATAACTAGACTTTCGAGGGACTGTTGTACTTAAGTACGAGAGCAGCTTTTGTCGACGAACAGACAATGCTGGCCGCCTTTATATCGCCCTTCGCTTGTCTCGACACCCTCCGCATCATGGTCAAGTTGTCCCTCTTGATAGTATTCTCATCCTTCCGCTACTACCTGAGGGGCCTTTACCTCCATACAAGCCCCTTTAAGGGAAACTCCCTTAAAGGTCTCCTCACGTGTAGTATGTAAACCGTGCGTGAGCGTAATCTTGTCCCCCTGCCCTTATTGCAATGTAAAAGGGATTTACAGTGTTATGTCTCATAAGAGTATGCGTTACAATGCCACTGTAACTTATGTAATAAAATCGTTTAAAAGCGTAACCTTTAGCAACCTTTCACCGTGATGGAAGCGCTTTTTTACCTCAAAAATAACATCGTCGTGATGAAATGACTGCGAGATGGCGGACGATTATTGGACACAACTTACGACGGTTAATTAATCCTGGTCCCCGCTGCAACGAGCGAAACGAGAAATAGGATGTACTCCTGCCGCAGACGTTATTAAACCCGAGAAGCAATATAGAGCGCCTAGTGGAATAATAACGACGGTAATGACTGCACGGTGACATCACAAGTACCACAATCGACCTCCATTCGCCGTCGAAGAATCTTGACTGTAATTAAGGGAAGTGTAATTGAGTGCCAGTTTTATCGAGAAACAAAACTCAAGTTCTATCGGAAGAATAACTGTCGAGACAACTGGCAGAAGAACATAAAAACTGTCTTTCTCTTCATTCAAGACCTATGTCGATTGATCTTGCGGCTTATAAAACATTTTTCCTCAACGTCTCGTAATTCCGAAATTTCTGTCTCTTAAAACATTAATAACAGAGTTAATAAGATAGAATTATAAAATATGTACATTATCTGACAACTGGATATTGATATTTTACGTCAGCAGTTATTGCTGTTATACACTATTACAAGAAACAGCTTTATTGTTATTGAACAATTTTGTATATTTTATTCTGTATTATTCAAATCAAGCAAAATGTACACAAAATACATTCGCCAACATTTACATAGCTGCATAGCAGACTCTGCGCAAAAACAGTTATAGTACGAAAACAATAATAGTTCTGCCCGAGTGTGTTATTTTCTCTTCTTTAGTAAAAAGCATAAAAGCCAATGATCTAATAATAACATCTGACGGTGCAGTAACTGTTGATACAGATAATAGGGTGAATTGGAAAGAAAACATGAAGGAAATGAAAGAAAATAAGCGTAACAAGAAATAAGACAGAGGAAAGTGTCAAATTTTATTGTATTGATGTTTCAATTTGTCATTACGGTATAGCTCTTGTCTACATTCTCACGCTAGAAATCAATCTTCACATTTTCGGCCTCGCAACTCTCCCGGAGTTGCTTATCAATCTACGAAAATGCAGTTAATACATAATATCTTGTGAGAAATTGCATTGCTGTAATTGCATCGAGAAGTTTTTTTTTACTTCCAACTTTTTACAACTCCAAAGTTGAAGAAAATGACTTTTTCCACAATGTAGCAGTAATATAACGTTTAAATAGATTTTTTCTTTTTTTTTTTTTTTTTAANCCGCGACACTCGATCTTGCTCGCTTTCAAGGCAACACAATGGAGTGAACAGGCAGAACATGGAAAAGCGTTTCGTGCACCTGCACGCAATGCAAGGACCAACTTCGCAATTTCTACGGTGTCCTAGTTTCCTTCGAGGAAGGCGTCGCTATCGCGTAAGCGCGATCATGGTACTTTTGGTTCGACTGAAAGTTGCTGGAAAATTCATCAACCTCGTTCGTGGATTTTTCTACGTACCCGTTCTTCAATGAGCATCCAGCGCGCGCGTAACCTTCGAATTAGCGATATGCACGATGCTGGACATTAAAACGATCTCGCATTTGTTCCATTTGGTCTCTCACTTTTCGCGTGATTGAAATTAAAAAAAAAAGACAATATTTTTTAAATATAATTTCATTAATTCCTTATTTTTAATTGCTATATTGCGCAGCTTAGATAAACCAAATATTTTTACAAAAAATATATTTTTTTTTAATATGAAATAAAAACGTTCGTTTTTTTTTTAGATAATCCAATTTTAATAATTGTATTTATTAACTTTTCGAATGAATTCTGGCAACAATCATCTCGTTTTTTAAACGTCAAACAATCCAATCAACAATGGCAATTTTTTTCACTAGAAAGAACTTTTACCTGATGCATTGATTTATGATTTATTGAAAATTGCAAATAAGGTTGTTTATCTTTATGAGCCTATGTCACGGCAATATCGCACAATTTGCATCAGCGACTTGCGTGGACATAATTAATTGCTACATTGCTAGAATAACTGGTTAGATTCAACGAGTATACTAATGTATAATTTCCAATTTAAAGTCTCTTTTTTTTCTCTCTATCTCTTTCTCTATTATCTGTGTATATTAAGTAGAAGAAATGGAGAGTCCAAAAAAACTGACTTGTAAAGTACAAATCGAAAAACGAAAAAATAATTATCTAAAAACTGAAAAAATTCAGTATTAAAAAACTGTGTCTTAACTTTCACTGAAGAAAAACAACGAAAATTAGTACTTGGTAATTATTTGAAATATGAAGAACTCCAGAACCACCTAGATATGTATCTTAAAAAAACTATCAAAAATTTATAATCATATAAAATATTGCTACTAAAAAATTTTTTTTTAAATAGTGAATTTTGTTTATTAAAATTGTTATAGAATAACAGTGTTTTTATGATATTATATATAAATAATTTCTAAAAAGAATTTTTAATAAGTGTCAACTGAAATTATAAGGAACAAAATTTTGTTGCTTTACTTGTAATGATTATCTGTTCACTCATAGCCACGCTCATAACTCAAGGTTTATTTCTATCTTAAAATGTTCAAGAAAAAATAGAAATAAAAAATATTTAAATTTAAATTGCACAAAGAAGAAATTAGCAAAGAGATTAGAGAAAAAAAAAAGAGAAAAAAATTTCCGCGTTTTTTCTGGAATATTTTCTGAAATCGCAATTGTCACACTCCGAATCAATTGACAAGGAATATATTAGCTGCATCTCAAGGAGTCAGAGCTCTGTCGCAACCGTAGAGCCTCTGCCTTGGTTCTTCGTCTAAATATGTGACCTCGTCGAAACAAAAGTTACCTTTCGCTGTTCAAGAGAAAGAAGGGGGGAGGCAGGGAGCAATGCGCTTGCGAAGAGGGCCCCGGGGCTTTTCTTCGAAAACCGGTCGAACCGGTTCCACCCGAAAACCGCCCGGTCTCCGAACCGCTTCGCGACGGGGTAAAATCCCGGATAGGGTTGAGAGCGGGGAGAAGGTTTCATGGGAAACGCGGTTAACTGTCTCCGCCTCGTGGGGGTATCGTCCGTCGTTCTCGTCTGAGAATCGTCAAAGCGATTAATTCTGTCTCACCTTCGGGCTCTCCTTGCCACAAAGTGCTTCGTTTCATGAGCGTGAGTAGGGTCAGTTATGTTTGCGTATAAATGACGACGTAAACGATATTGTGCTCGTACAACTAACGAATTTATCTTTTATTAAAAGATAACTCGAGATGGGATAGCTCTATGTCTTCTAACGTCGCCAGATCGAAATAAATTAGCGAAAGTGTTTCAACACTTTTATATTTAATTGCGCGAACAAAATCATTAAACGAAGGGCTGAGACAGGCTCAATCCGTCCAGTCAGGTAAATGACCCAGTGACCGAACATGTCTCTATAGAGATACCCAGATACTTATACAGAAACTTATTATTATTAATCTTAAGCATATTTTTTAATAATATTAAAGTTTAATTATAATCTTTAAATAATTTAAGATTTATAAGGTAGATTATTTTTAATATTTTAAATAAAAATTAATATTTAAAAAAATTTATTTGTTACACAACGAGATTAGAGTTTATTTTAATGATGTTCTTAAATTTTTTTAAGAAACGTTATTAAAAACAAGTACTTAGGATAAACATTTAAGTTATTAAAAAGATAAGTGTTTTCGATTGTCCGGATGTTAGTTCATTCAGATACTTTACAAGTTTTTATTCTTTTATAATTAAAAAATTTTTCGTATTTTTGTATATTAATAATAATGTTTTTTATGCATATTTCAGTTAATTGTATAATTAAATCATTTTATATCGTTTTTATACTTACAAAAATTCCACAATCTTGGCTCTGCATCGTTACATGTCCTATAACTGGGACATTTACCTTAATGTCGAAACAATTCCACCTTTGTTCTTTTCGTTCGCGTTTTCGTCAAGAAAAAAAAGCGTTGCAATCGCCGATGATCTTTCTACGATCATCGATCGAGATTTGCGGCGGATCTTCACGGGACAATCAGACGCTTTGCAATCGTCAACCTTTCGTCTTTAATCCGGGAATAGAGAGGAACGGTAATAGAGAGGAACGATCGCGGGTCTGTTCACCTGCGCTTTATGGATTCTAACTCCTTTCAAACGAGTTGTGACATTGGTCGACTGGCCTTTCCTAAATACCAAACCGCCAATCATGCCACATCGCATACTTAACTAGCCAATTGGCGTACACACCTTCCGTTTACCGGTCGTCGATCGAACGGGTCGTAGGCGATTGGTACACTATCTTGATACCACGTTTTGACACAGTGGTCGACAAATCTGTGTCGCCACGACTCAAAAGATTTATCTTGAAACCCTTTCATTACGAAAGCCTATAGACTAGACGTTGATTTTCAGATATATTACTGAGCTCATGTGTAATAACATAAATATACTCGACCATTAGAATTAATGATTTGAACTAATTTCTGATTTTTTTGTTATACTTTTATTTGTATACTTTCATATTCCGATTATCGCGTGCGTTCGCTGCGTGTAATTAATTTGTAATATGTAATATATATAATAAATATAATAATAGAATATTATATAATATTTCGTACATAATATTTATATTATTTCTATAATATTCTTTATTTCTTTTTTGCGTTCTTTTTTGGAATTCGGGCACATGAAAGCTTTATACGTTCCTATTATTCTCTTTTGCGCTAATAGAGTTTTTAATTCTTCTCGCCACCGAAACAAGCACTATGCACTCGAGACAAATATCTCGAGTAACAGTGGAACGTGTGGCAAAATCGCGTAATACAAGACAGGTAATTAATACCGGTCATTTCAATCGACGTGAAAGGTGTAAGGACAAGTGCTCTGCGTTTCTGAGTTCTCACGCTACTAAGAGACTTTTTAAGCAACCGTTAATACTTTCTCATTTGATAATATAAATGTCAAAGGAAACCGAGCTTTTTATATCGATAAAAGACTGAAAGTTGGATTTGAGAATTGAATCAATTCCAATATTCGGTTGTCACAGAAGAAAATAGGATTTGATAGCACACAGCATGGTAATGCACATAGCATAGCAATATTATTTAAATAAAATGAAATAATTCGCAAAAATTATAAGCACTTTCGTAAATCTTTAAAATGTTTTCCGAGAGATATATCGCTCTTTAAATATTACGTTTGAAAAAGACGAGAAAATAATAACGAGAAATATCGGTGTATTTGCTTAAGAGACACTTATACTTTTACCGACAGACGTGAGAAAGTGCTATTGCTTTCTGAATTAATTAGCGAAAAGAAATATTGGAAGAAATATTGGTGCCGATCGTTCACCCTTTCTCTCGGCGTGTAAACACGGTGCAATTTTGATACGAATCGCGAGTAAGCGGCAGTGAGCGCTTTAATTCGTAATTGAGGGGAAGGGGGCAGGAAAGAAAGAGAGCGGAGAGTCTGGGGCACGTTCGATTTGTTGCAACCCGTGTCCTTGCACCGTGGCTCATTCATTGGCTGCGAGGCCTGCAGCGCGTGTGACACTGCAATCCGTCTCTCCCGGCGATGAAGTTAATCCTATAAATACGCTCCCGCGTTTCCCACAAAAACACGCGTGATATTCTGTAATGCGATTAGCATTTTTGCCAGTAGTCAACAATCTCTTTTCCCGGGGATTTTTCCAAGTGTTTCTACAACCGGGAATCTGTAACTCGGTAAAAGATAAGTCGCTATTACGATTTATGACCATTATTTTATCGCATGTATTCACTTCGATTTGCCTTGGTCCAATTTCTGTAAGCTTAACATATTTTACTGCCCTCTTTTCCGTGCTACCTTCTTTCGAATAAATTTTAGTATCTATTAAAACTATTCCAAATTCTTTCCATAATTTCTGGTTTTTTTTTAAATATTGTAACAATAGAGATATGTAACAAAAACAATATAGTCATACAATCATAAATATAACGATATACAGAAAGAACTTTTGCTAAAGTATCTAAAAATTTAGTTGGATACAGATCTGAAAATAATTTTGTTAAGCCATCAAAATAATTATGTTGGACTCTCAAACTGAATTGCTAGAATGTCCAAAATGTTTGCAGCATTGCTCATCATGCTTGAACATCCATCACTATTGATGGGCCAATAAAATTATTTTCAGATCTGTATCCAGCTAAATATTTAGGTACTTCAACAAAATCGTTCTGTGTAAATATAGTCCTAAACCTAATCTCTAATATCGACAAGAAATAAAATTTATTGTAAATCGGTAGATATCCTTAAATTAATTCTGCTACGACAGTGGAACAGTCAACGTTTTTATAATCCCGCCATCCTTCCGCACGAGAAAAGAATTTTCCTCAAAGATACACGATTACTCAACGATCCGGAAGTCTAGAAATACCCGCGGATACCCTGCAACCATTTACGACGCCGCTCGTTCGCGAGCGGCTTTGAAGAATATCTGTTTAGAGAGACGGCATTTCGACATTGTTTCAAAAGCCCACACGTTCTGGTTTTCTCGTAAAGTCGGTCAACGCATCGCATGAAATTTGGCGCCGAGCCTAGATCCAGTCTTGCGCAATTTACCACCACGTAAAATCAAGGTCCCACGTAGCATCCTTCCGTCTGCCCGCATTGCCTTTGCGTTAATTGCAAATTAACCAAGGTTACTCTCGCGAAACTACGCGATCAAGGTAACTAATTTAACACACCGTTCAACTCTCCTGAAACTAAAAATTCTCTACAAAAGTACACATCTCTGCTCTCTCTCTATCTGAAGCTAAAAATTTTGAAATCTATTTTGCTTAAGAGCCGCAAATATAGCCTCCTTAATGTTTCATAAAATTTACGACACACTTATACAGCATATTTTTTTTAATTTTTTTTTTTTTTCGTAACGTTACAATTGCCTTCATTTAATCTTGACATTTAAATCCCGAATTAACATCTTAAATTTGTACATTGTGTAACCGAACGAAGAGTGAAGCTTTGTTCATTTGTCCAGACCTTTCAATCTGTGTTAAATAAAAACTGTAATTAAATTTCACAAAAGAGCATATGCTCAATCCATTGCGCTCTTACAACATCAGGGCTGTCGTGCCGATCGCGATTGTTGCATGCCCGTTTTTTATCCAACGTAAGAGCGATTTTGTCGGCGGGGAAAAGAAAACGGAACACACCGGCGACTGGATACGTGCATTGGCTGGATTTTTCACGCGAAAGAACGTTTTCGCGAGGCTTTTTACGGAGGTGTAGCGACGATTTTGCAAGCGCGCGCGGAGACTCGCCGACTTACTTGGCGTCGCCAAGATAATGTAGGCACGCTCTCTCACACGCCGGCATGGCATATCGCGTTGAGTAACGTCAAATCGTGTTAACGACACAAGGACACGCGTACGTCTCGGCGGTTGTGTGCCGCGAGAATCACGGACTTTCCATTAAACGGATACGCACCCGTTCTTCGCGTAACCGCGGTTTCCCGATCGACGGAATCGGTGTTATTCCAAGATTAACGCTTTATAATTCTTGGAAGAGAATAATAGAATCGCGACGGGGAAAAATATGTGGTATTTTATTTAATATAAATAAAAACTTTTTTTTTCTAATATTATAAAGAAAAATTTTTTTAATTTTATACTTGCTATGAACTCTATAAAAATCACGCAACATTCTTTATCTCACGAACATATTACATCTACTAACGTCGCGGAATCGTTGCACATTCCATATTTAATCTCAAGGTTGGGCGCTTTCAGTTAAAAAAGAAAAAAAAAAAATTCGATTAAAGCAAAATTGCTTGTACGCTGTACATCGCCCTCGCGTTATCGAAATTCTACGAAAATCGCGCGAGAAGACAACTAAATTAAAGTATTAAGCTTACAGACTTTTAATACGATGTTACGACAGAGTTTGCGCCGCACGTGCGCAAATTTAATCTGCAGGACTGATCGTCTTCAGCTGGTGAGGAAGGGGGGAAAAAAGAAACGTATAATAGCCGGCAGTTAGAATGTATGTACCTGCGTCCATTCGCGTTAACGACGCAAGGACAGGCGTAACGTCTCGCACGTTTCTAAATCGCTGGCAATCATGGACTTTCGATCACCGACGCGCGTATGACAGGACGGAAACGTCAGTACCGTCTCATGACTCCAAACAAATTGGCAACCATAATTTTGCACAATTCTATATCTTTAATAAATTCATTCAAGTGAATTTATACAGTGCCCCCTTAAGCAATTGTTTATTTATTTATTCTTTCTTAATTAAGAAAATTTAATTTAATTAATTTAATTAATTTTCTAAATAAATAAATAAAAATATTTTTGATACACGAAAAGAACGATTTTGCTGAAGTATCTATAAATTTAGCTAGATACAAATCTGGAAATAATTTTGTTAGACCAGTAAAATAATTATCAATCGCTCAAGCATGGTGAGCAATGCTTCAAAGAATTTTGAAGTATTCTAGAAACAATCATTTTGATAGTCTAATAAAATTATTTTCAGATCTGTGTCTAGCTAAATTTTAGATTCTTCAGCAGAAAAATCCTTTTTCCGTGTAGAGAAATCAATCTTCCTAATTCGTTTGAGAAAGCTCTTCTGATGAATTGTACAAATGTTGGAAATAAAGGGGAGAAAGTGTGCGGAAGCAGATTACAGAAGAAGACTTCACTTCGAAACTCCGATACATCTAAAGCCGCGGTAGCTCGATCGGGCCTTTTAGCGACGAAGGACCTCGCGAAAGATCGGTTTCCTCTTTCATCAGCGAATCAATAACATCGAGGCGCGTTTGAGCCGATTTCACGACGGTCACGGTGCCCACGCACGAAATGTGCGAGCGTAACCGAGCTGGATGTAATCGCGGGCCGTCACGGACCATTAAAGTTAGAAAACTGGCGTTAGATCGGTCGCTAACAAATCGCCACGCCACGCCACGTCGCGCTAAGCCAGGCCAAGCCACGCCACGCCAATCCAACTCGACGACCTACCTAGCGATTGTTACTAACGTGTCGCCACCAAATCGATTTGCGTTCACGGGCCGTCGAGCAAGTCTCACAGTTTGTCTCAATTCCGCGCGTGAAATTCCATCAGGACGTATTATGCGTTGATCGTAGTTGAACGAGTGCGCGACGCCGAACACGTTCTTTCGCTTCAAGTGCGTTTGAAAAGCGCACTATTTATCATTATATCTTCGAACCAACGAAAAGAATTGAATACCATACGACTGTTGAACTCTTAAATGATGTAGCAATTTGAAAATTTTAAAGCTCGTAATGTGCAAAAGCAATTTAAATTTTTATTGTTGTTAACATGTGGAATATGGATCAAGTGTTCAAGATTATGACGATATCTCTAAAGATAGTGTTAAGTGTCATCAATGTATTTTAATGTATGCTCGTTAAATGGATTTTATGTCCAGTTTTAGTTTTTTTGCACATTGAAGAAGGGTTAATAAGGTCTGAAACGTATTAATATTGGAGAAAATTGAGAGTCCTTTTGTTGACTTTTATATGATAAAAAAATGTATTGTTCCATCTAAAATATAAGGTTTGTTTGGATCATTTCATCTTTTTTGAATATCATTTTATTTTTTCCTTTAATTAATGATCTTTTTCTTGCGCGACGTGTGATATTGCAGGGAGAAATTTTTGTTGAAAAAATTTTTGTTTCTTTTAATTTATATTTTATATTATTATTTCTATATACTAAGTAGTATTAAAATCTTATTTTATTACCGTTTAGTAAAGATTTTCATTGGGATTACTTGGACAATCGGGGGAAGGTTAAGGAAATTTAAATTTGCGCAAAGTAACGTGCCTTCAAGGACACAGAGAGCCGAGCTCTCGTCACTGATCGTTACAAACGACTGGTCGATTTTAATTTTAGAAGTGCGTAACACCGAGGATGCGTGTTTACCGTCGCCGGTGGTTTCCTTTCACTTGACGAAAAAGTCCGGTAATGGGAAAGAGGATAATGCAGTCGTCCTCGAGTAAATTCGCCGACGACAGACGCGTTCGTATTATTAGGATCATTATTATTATTTCTCGCGAGATTTGCAGGCTATCGAACCCACGTCCTTAACCTTTAACGCTCGTCCGGAATAACTTGACGATGTTTGTTTCCAGATTGTCTAGACAAAGCCAGCGAATCGCACCGTCGCGATATGCGTTACATTAACTTTTTCCTTGTCGCGCATTATCCCGTCGCGTCAAGAGAGACGCGAAGAAACGTCTCTATCTGACCCTGGCGTATAGAACGACGGCGCACTGACATTTTCCTTCAAAATATCATCAAATATAATAAACACGTACAATAAACACGTTCATATTTATTTAAAGATGGGCCTTACTCAATCTTAGCTGGATCTTAATACTGTTACTTCTTATGTAATTTTATTTATGTTGTCAAGTTTATCAAATTACGACATTCAGATTTACACGGAAAGGACAATTTTGCTAAAGTATTAAAAATTTAAGTGGATACAGATCTGAAAATAATTATGTTATAGACCATCAAAATAATTATATAGGACGCTCAAATTGTTTACTAGAATACGTAAAAGCTTTTTGACGTATTACTCACCATGCTTGAACATCCTTTATAATTATTTTCAGATCTGTATCTAGCTAAATTTTTAGATTCAGCGAACCCATTTTTTCTGCATATATGAATTAAAATAAAAATATAAAAATATACATATTTTTTCCGATACATCATATTTTTCGCGTACGACCATTTCGAAAATTACGTCAAATTCTAAATTTCTTTATCGAAATCTAATAAAATTGCTTTTATATAAAATTGTCTTGTTATTCGAAAAATAGTGGAAATTGGATTTCCCTCAGTTTACTCTTGCGTTTATAATATGTTTCGCAATAGCAAGGCAGGTGCCAATTTGAAAGGAATCTTTTAAATAAATATGCATGTTTAGTTTATTCGAAAACTGTAAATCAGTATTTCTCGAGGACCATACTATTACCATACGCGTATTGGTGAGTGCTTTCCGATCTCACCGTCGTCGTGTCCGACCGTCCGTTCGCCGACATTTACAGCTGTTTCAAAATCCGCGCAATTCACTTTGCATAGCGGGCTCGAGTGTTTTGTTTTTATCGCGACAAGAGCCTGGAAATTGCGATTATGACAAAAGGTCAAAATGCAGTCGGTTGGTACAGTAAATAGGCAACGAGAAACTCAGGAAATTACTAAATTATTACGATAGTCGTAATAACACGTTTTTTCTTAATATGAGTATTCGCAAACACTTGGTTAAAACGTATTTACTTAAGACTAACATAAGTCTTGGTATTGATTCTTATAAACTGCTGCTAAACTGGTCTTAATTCGAGTAAGTAATGCCAAATGAATGTCTAGAGATTACTTCATGTATAAAATGCATGTGCGAGTGTGTGCAATTTTTTATAATTTTATTTTTCGAATTTTTATCGTATAAATATAAATTGAAAAATTTCAATTCTCTTAATTAGCAATTTATAATCTATATATTAATAAGAAAATAAATATTAATGAAAAAAGTAACGTTTCACGTATAATTCTTGATCTTGCACAAGGCGATCGGAATTAATTTATGATAAAATAAGAGCTATTTCTTCGGAATGGTAAAGTAATTCTTACATAGTCGCATCGTGAAAATAAATTTGCTCGCGCCTCTCGTAATTCATCTCCAGCATTCGAGATAATTGGATGCATAGAATCTAATTTGCATAGCGGAACATTCGTTTTTATCGCGCCGAGGGCGAGAGGCAATCAAAAAAGGTCGCATTATCATCGTAGAATCGTACGCTAAGTAAAGAATGGCTAAAAGCTTCGGGGGTTTGCTGTCGTGCCCTCTTTCCTTTCGTTGAAAAATGAGACCTGTTTTCCCGTTCCTGCCCGTCCTGCTCTAACGCGAGATCGCGCCGTAGCCGCCGCTCATTCCCTTTCCTTCCCTCGCTGTCGTTCAGATGCAAAAGTTTCGCAAGTACAAAAGGGCGCAGGAATAAAAAGTGCACGCGGGTAAAAGGACGACGGGATGATCCTCTCGTAGCTGCTCGAGACACAACGTCGGGCCTGTGTGCACCGAGTGCACGACTGGCCATGCTTTTAATATTGCTTCATTTCAATAGCGCTTACCATCACAATGCGGCACAAACCTCTCACTTTAGTCTCCGATCCCACTTTAATCTCCGAATATCCCAAGTTGGCGTCTTATTAAGTATCCCGCCATTGTATCGCGATTATCTCGTGTCCGCTTTATCATATAGTTTGAATTTTCGTATTTTAATGTCGCTGTCATCGTAATGTTATAATTAGAATAATAGCCTATTACATGGTTGTAATTCACGGATGCAACGAGATCAAAGCTTCGAAAATGTTATTGTCTTCATACACAGCTTGTGTATGTATTACTGAGGCAGTGTGCTAAGAATTTTAACACATGCATCATGATAACCAAGTTGATACAGGTGCTGAGAATTCTTGTGTAAAAGTTTATCTCTTCTCTTTAGAGTTCATTTCTAAAGCTGCTGCATTTTAGGTAAATTTTCGTATCTCGTCACGTCATCGTATGACCCAAGCACAGCGCAATCCTTTGCGCGGATGACTCATGAGCCCCTCAGTACAGCGTCCCTCCTGCGAATAAACATTGCACTCGTGCGGATGCATACGAATTGCATCGCGCAAATCCAAAGCTGCGTCACTTAAATGCGCCGACGAGAAGGCGGAAACGTATATATAGCGAAGATTGCCTGTACGATAATATCGAGACACGAATAACGAAATTAATGGTGAAAGAGAATTTACGTAATAACGGCTGCGTCCTCGTAGAGATCCTTTAACTTATGATGCGACATGCGTGATACGTTATCATATAATAAATCTGTTGCTAATCGGATATGGTTGCGAATTTAAGATTAAGATATAATAATAATAATAAAAGTTGCTTCTTTAGGAAAGAAATCAGATAAACAAGCAGATTTATAGATTGAAATTAAAAATTAAAATTCATATCATTTTAACGTGAATTTTTTTATTTTTTGATTACAGGTAAGCAAGCTTGCATCTATCCAGTTGTATCGTCCGTGTTAACGTTTAGACACGAAACCAAGGTTTCAGCAACAAATTTAATGAGCTAATATCAAGGTATGCCTGTTTAAAAATTAATTTATTTCTTTTCTTTATATCCGAGCTGTTTTTATTTTGTCGTATTTTACCTGCTATCTTTAATTAAAAACAGCAAGTTTCGTTAAAACATTAAATATCGAGATAAAAAATACGTGTGCTTCTAGTAGATTACACATGTCTCGTCGAAGATTGAAATCGAAAAAAGAGAGAGAAAGGGAGAATAAAGTAAAAGTTTTCAATTGTCGATTTTTTCAGACAAAAGTCGAGAATTGAAAACTTTATGTTCTCAAACAATCCATCTCCATCTCTAGATGAAGATGGATTTAGGATCAAAATTTTGTTTATATACATATATATTTCAGATATTATAAACATTTAGTAGTAGTAGTAGTAGTAGTAGCAGCAGTAGTAATGGCAACGGGTGGAACTATCATCGAATTTATGATAAAGTTAAGCCGCTCGTATTTCTCGGATGAAATATTTTTAATTAATTCAGCGGAATTGTTCTCTTAAAATATCAAGAACTCTGAAATTACATTACGGATGATAAATAAAACTCTTGATAAATTTTTTTGGAAGCGAAGAGCGCGGTAATCTCTCTTGGGATCTCGCGCGCTAAGCTCAGCGGAATAAAAGGCGCTCGACCTAGTCAGCGCGTCGCATCGCGTCTTGCGTCTCGTCGCGTCAGATGATATCGTCAGGTCTGGCTGCCTGGTGACGAGCGAGCGGGTAGAAGCGCACCGCGCCGCGCCGCGTG
>QKQZ01035161.1:0-10166 GCA_003595255.1 Solenopsis fugax
AACTTAAATTAGTCTTTAAACTAGTGCAGGATTACATTTGTTCTTAGAACAGTTTGTTTAATACGATAATTATTATGATAATTATTAAACCTCAAGTAATATAATATTCCAAATATAAACATAAAAATTAGCTCAATATTAATTCTAGCGCTTATACAAGGTGTCTTACTTTNTGTCTTACTTTAAGAATACTGTAAAATTAAGTAGCATGTCATTTACATAGCAAAAACAGCAATTTTTCGCAAAAAAGCAATTTTTCAGAAAAAAACCGGAATTTTCCAGCGATTTGAAAAAAGCGGTTTTTTTTAAACTATACAGACATGTCATAACACGTCTACGAACCTCGGAAAGTTAATGATTCATCTTTCTTTGAATTTCGTACAAAATCAACCCGCCTCTAAAACTTGCACACTTTTAGAAGCATTTTTTTCTTATAAGGAAGGAAGGAAGGAAGGAAGCATTTCGCAGTAATAAATCAACTATTTTATTTTTTGACAGCAAAGAATGCCGAAACCTTTTATTTCCCACAATAGTATATTCGCTTATGCCTAAACAATAATGACTGGTTATACCTAATTATAGCTTCTATGACAAGTATTAACTATGTGTTGAAGATCTTCTTTCATTTAATTTTTCTGTTAGAAGAAAATTTTACAATTCAATATTTTTAGAAGCTATAGGTTTAAAACGTGATCTTTATTGTTATTTTAATGATTCAAATGTGTTTATTCTCAGGTTTCTTTTCTTTGACGAGAATTTGATTGACATTTGACAAAACTTTTGAAAAATGATCTAATTTTCTGTAAAATGTGTTATTAAAGCCATCAATACAGAATATATGTTTAAAGGTTATTTATAAATAATAATGGATTTATTTTGAAGTACTTTATCAATCTTATTTCCACTGTATAATGTAATAAATTTACAATATAATAAAAGTAATTTGTAAAATAGAAGACAAGCTGTTATTTTCTAAACGAATAATATGAAGACGGAAGTATGTAAGAAAGAGCATAAAACTGTTTAATTCAAAATTTCAATTTCTTGAAGTGAATAATTATGACGTTCCATTCACTTTGCTTTATTCACAGAAAACTTTAATATTTTCCCTGAAAGTTTGATGAGTCTATCGAATGCTATGTTCGCCCCCACTTTTCTGCCCTTTTTTGGCGTTCTTTAATCATTCAAAGTGAATCAATCACCTATCTAGAGGCTTGCAATCGCGCCAGTCACTCTCCAGCCGCCGTCACCCAGAAAACTTTGGTGTCCCTCATACCCAAGTTCACTCGCAGACCCGACACCAAATGACGTTATCAAAAGCGCACATTTTCCATTGCTCTTTTTTTCTTTTTCTCATCCTTCAGGCTATAATGGTAAAAAAAGAAACATACGGGATGTAAAATATTCTTTTTCTTTATCTAATGACATGTAATATTTACGAAAATGTAACATGTAACTTTTACGAAAACAAAAATTTGCAATCCTTATTTAAATTATTCACATTTAACAATAATTTGCATTTAATTAATTTTTAAACTTGTTGATTATATTTTATACTGATAATTCATATAACAACATTGGGTATTTATATTCTGCTTGACTTTTGAAAAAAAAATTATTTTTATTTTTGTCAATAAAGAATCCTAAGAATATTACAGAACGTATCGAGAATATAAAAAATTTCCAAAATTGCATTAATAACATTAATAGCTTTTAAAACAACTAAAAAATGCAAGACACAATTAAATTAAGTTTTATGTACTTTATTTGTATTTAATTTATAAGCAAAATATGTAAGATTATAGCTTATACTCGTATAATACTGGGGATCGGAGAAAATCGTATTCCAGGCAATATCTGCGCACAAGAGCATTGACGCATAAATATGCATTCTATTAAAGGGCTATACGTGAATAAGGGAATTGTGTACCCCTTTTTTGAATGAATAAAAGAGAGAAGGAATCATATACTTTCGTCTCGTTCGACATTTCAGCCCCATAGGTCCCATGTTCACGAGGTTTCACATTCTCTCTCTCAGTCGATCCCGCTGGAGAGAACCAATCAGCGATCCCTCAAAACCCTCTTGCACCCTGCAGCCCGCAGCCACGCCTGCCAATATAGGGTAGGTACCCTCGTCAGATCGACCCTTATCCTTTTTACCCGCCTTCCTTCTTTTCTCTTCTCTTGCTGGACCTAACTCATTTCGCAAAATGGATTCCGCCTGGTTGTTTCCAGTGATGGACCATATTTGTAACGTAATATTGTAAGATCGAATTTTTAATGTAATAATAAGTTTTATATTATTTAATATCATTATCTAAAATTAAATTAGGTTATTTACATTAATAAAAAGAATAAATAAAATGTCTGCTTTATCAGACAAAACTAGTTATTGATTTACAAAAATTCATGTAAATGTAATTGCTTTAATTTCTGTTAATAGAGATCTTTATTCTAGTAAAGCACATACATGTAAATAAAAACTTTGATTACATATAAAATAATGTTTTTATCACACTAAGTTCAATATTTAATTATTTATAGACAATACATGCAATTAAGTTATGTAATAAACTTTTATTATCATATTTGATGTAAAATTAATTAACTTTTCTTCATTTTTATTATATTCATTGTTTTGCACTGCAAATGCACTGATAACATGGAACGCTAACGTAAATGCAACGGTGTCGTTATTGTACGTAAGTTTATATAAGAGATATTATATGATTTATTAAATATGTATGATGTGACGGTTTATGACTTCATAATTGATGTACATATATGTATAATGATCACTGTCGTTATCGCAAAAATATAAAATACCATAAGAACAAAAACGTTTAAACGTTTAAACGTTTCATATTTTTGTACTAGAGTAATCTAAAATGGCATTTGTATAAAATAGAAACCATTACATATTAGAAATAAATATAAAATATGGAAAAAATTAATGGAATATAGTAATTATAGTAATTATAGTATTTATTTTATATAAAATAAAAAAATGTTATAATGTATTTTATGTTGTTTAATATTGAAATATTTTATATTATTACATGCACATCTTGACAAACAAAATCTTCCCATATAGCACAACATTCTCACAACGTTGCGACAAATTCGTAATGTTTCTGCAATGTCGCTGAAATGTTGTATTCTGTGCTATATGGGTTGCCGTATCAATAAAAAAGTTAAGAATTACAATTAAATAGCATTACATTATTCATACAATATTATTGAAAGCATTTATGAAATATACACATTAAAGATCTACTTTGATACCTGTGGCAACACGATTAAAACTATGCTATGATTTCTTCAGAAGCAATAAGAATAAATAAGTATGTGTATAAAAAAAAGTTGCATGAGGTTTGCTGTTTATTATAACATTTGCAACAATTTCTTTCGTTACATGAATGCAGCGCTTTCTTTAAAAAATAAACTTCTATTCCATATTGATAACCTATTCCATACTGCCTGTCTTTATTGTATGTGTAACCTGCAATAACAAAATTATTTCGTATGCATATTTATTATTCACTCTCGAAGAGTTCAAAGTTAGGTCTCGAACCACCACGTAGGTAAACGGACGTGACGATAACCGGTAACCATTTCGATGTCTACCGAACAGCCGATGAAGAAGGCAGATGAAACGTACGAGTTATAATAATCCGTGATAGCAACGGTGGCGATGTCGAGGAGCGGAGGAGCGGCTGTGCTGTCACAAAGGCATGCGCCACCCACCTCGACCTGGACGCTCACATCGTTAATCAACTGCAGCGGGACCCCGTAACTTTCGAGGTACCGATCCACAGGTATGGCTTCACCTCGTTCTTCCTCCGATCCCGATATCTCCACCCAAACGCAATGTCAGATAGCTAAATATGTGATTCAGGGTTAAAGCGCGTTATATTTATAATTAAACTTCACTTGTCCACGATGACAATCGATCAAATTACTCCTGTAAACCGTATTTAATCTTTGAGACTAAACTTTACCGCCATATTATAAAACAGCTTTCATTCTTGTCTGATGTGCAGATATGTAATGATAGCAATGTAATAGATATTACGATGGCAGTCACGATAAACGTGGCGCACGTGAAACGCCGCGTAGGATTAAAGGATTTACAATCTATTATTACGAAGAAAGCCTTCGTAGAAAGCGCAGAAAGAAATGGCCCCAGTTGGCGTACTTTTAAGGGGCTAAGAAAAGTACGAAATACGAGGGTTTTCCTTTTCTATGGTGGCACCCTTCTATGATATTCCCGTATAGCGTGGCCCCTCTTCTTCTACGAAAGGGTGTACAGTGAGATCGAGCAGGATGGAAATAAATTAGGGGACTGGGATGAGGGGTAGAAGCGAGCCAACCCCACCGCCGCTTAGCCAGCAACCCTCTTTCTTTCCCCCAGAAAGCTTCGAGGTTGGCGGCTCAAGGAACGCGACGTAACAGGAACGAACCGGGAGTGAAAAAGGGGAAGGGGAGCAGAGTGCACACAGAGATGAGGGAGAAACAGAGAGAGAATATAAGAGGAATAAGGGGGAGAAAAGAGGAGGTGGGGGAGAGGAAGAGAGGAAGAAGGAGGAGAAAGAGAGAGAGAGAGAGAGAGAGAGACCCATGCCGACGCTGCTGCTAGTCAAACCAAAACTCGGCATGATTAATGATCGGTGAGAGGCAGAGCGCTGCTTCAAACAACAAACTTTTCCCAAGGAACGCTGGAGAATACAAGAAAAAATATATAAGAAAGAGGGAACTCTCTTTCTTCGCATCCACCCTTCAGACCGGCTAATACCCTCCTAGACCTCCGTCTCGCTCTCGTCTTCCCGTTTTCTCACTCCCTTTCTGCAATCGCATCCTTTGCTCTTCTTCTCTCTCTTACTTTGCTCTCCGTACCTCTGACAGCCTTTCATTTCTTTCCTCTTTTCTTTATTTCTTTCCTTTCCATCTAGATCTCTGTCCTTGTCTCTCCCGTCTCTCGTCCTCGTCTTTTCTGCTGGCAACTCTCGAGAAATGGTCACCAGCGGCTCCGCGTCTCCTTCCTTCTATTCGTATCTCCTCTATTACGCGGCTCTGTGCGAATAGTCGAGATAATACCGGGTGATCTGGCTGCCATAGAATCACGTAGAGCCGTATAACGCGCTTGCCACACACATGCCATACTTTCAGTATGGGCACAAAGGAATAATATCAAAGAAATTTTTCTGCTGAGGTCATCGCAAATTTTCTTTCATTTTCCAATATACAAAGGACATTCTAATAACAGCATTACTATTCCACATATTCTTATACTTGGAACAATACTTGGAATGATACTTGGCAGTTGCAAATACTTTTCTATAGGATTGCATCAAACCTATACACTTCACACCGATGCAACGCCACGATGTGATGTTTATATGAATCGTGCCATATATCGGATTTGCCATGATAGAAATGGAATTTCTTATTCGATTGGGCATAATAGTAGGTAGAAATTAATAACACTAGTTATATTCGAGCTCTGTGAGGAAAAATCCAAATGCCACACAGCGAAACTGGACAGCCAAAGCCGGCAATGTGCGTGGATAACCATTCAACCGTGGTTCAGGGCAACCTGGACTGTTGCATGACCAGCGGTCTGCCCGAGTCTAGACTTGGGCGCGAATATGCTTGGTCATCGGTGGCTGGATGAGGGAGTTCAGCGCCTAACAGTAACTTTCTCTCTCTTTCGTCCGTATCAACGTAACAGTACCTCCTTCTCATTTCTTCCTCTCCTCTTCCGTATTTACGTACCTAGTATCACGTGCGTATAACCGTCACGGCGACGGAATAATAGCACTTATTAGCCCGCTACTATTTGCTGCTGATTCACTTGATGAGCGGCATCCTCAGTCGACATCTCTTATTGTGATACCAATCATTTGCCTTTCCGCGGCGGCTAAGATGCAAGGCAAAGCTTCAACAATAATTCTTTTTTTTTTTCGGCTTCCTCTCGGATACACTTCTCCGTGATTTGAGTTTATAAACAAACAGCGGAGAGTAGCAGAGATAAACACGCGCCATGTACCTCTGGGTGGTCCAATTCTTTCTTGCTTAATTTTTATTCGTAAATAAAACTTTGCGTTCACTTACACTTATATGTTAAGACGTTAAGAAGAAAAAAAATATATAAGAAGAAATGAAATATAAAAACAGAAAGAGAGAGGTAAAACATTGGAATTTATTCGAATTGGCAACTGCTTGATCATTAGCTAGAAAGAGATAATAACAAAACATAGCTTGGCTATTTACACACTATTCATTTGATGATGTTCATTCTTGCACAGTACCGATAGCGATGTCGATCTAAGCGCAGTAAGAAGCTCCTTATTCCACTACTCATAGTTGATTCTCCATGGAGACGCAGAGAAGAAGCCGACTATAAAGCGTGCGCTGCACGATGACTAAGGGCAGGCACCGTAAGTCACTCACAAATTGAATTAAACGCAACTCTAAAACCGTGACACGGCGCAAACAATCAATGTCTATTCATTGTCGGTAGTCGGGAAAGCCAAATCACTGTCTTGCACGAAAATCGAGGACTATGATTTATGCAATTTACGATACTCTTAATAACTCGTCACCTCGAACGTATATAGCATTCGTTTATTAATTAGTAATTTTTTTACTGCATTCCACTATATTTTTTAATATTTTGCTATTGAAGGACATTAATCACATTATTTTATTATTATCATCAATGTCATGCCTTAAATATTAAATTGACAGAAGGTTGAAATTTTTAACAATTTCTTTTGTGTTAAAAAAATCTAACAATGAATTGACGAATTTTCAAGAATCTGTGGAATAACTCTCATTTAAAATCTGTCGAAACACATTTAATTGTTTCTCGTAGACGTTTTTGCAAGTTTTTGTGACCTTTAAATAATCTCTAATCTTACAGAAAAATTGCCCACATTTTTTAACCCTAAAATGGTAATGTACGTAAATTTTATTTATAGTTCTCCAAATATCCTTCCACCCATCCTGATCCAACCTAATAAGCACTGTTTCTGAATGCTAAACTACTCAACCATGCTTGACTGTGTCATTGGATATTGACACGTAAATTTTACGTCAGGATTCAACTTTGCAAATTAAAATTGATAATTAGATTATTCGTGTTAATAAAGATTAAATATTTTGTCAATAAAAATGTAAAATTTATAAAAATTTTATGTTACATGGTGTCTATTTCTTTGAATATAAAGCTTATGTATGAATACTAATACTATGTATCACATTTAATAGTGTTAGTATTCTAGTTAAGACTTCTGGTCAATTATGAACGAAATCTGATAGATAAACGAGATATAGTCAAAAGAGAAAGGAATATATTTGGTATAATTATATATATACTTATATATTACTTTTTTTAAAATTCTTTAAATATCTCATGCTATCTCTTTCTTTTCTTCTATTACATATGCGATACAATTAATTGCACTCACTCATGCACGCACAATGCAGTACGGATTGTTTCTTTGTCCAACCGGATGTTCCGATATTGGTAACAGCGCATATTGCCGATCTACTCTTTATTTTCGATCGATGATGTATTAGACGACGTATAATGTTTTAGTACACCTACAATGCTCGGTAGACGGGGTGATCCATCGTCAATGAACATCGGGATTACACGGTTAAATGAGATTCTAGCGGCGGAATCAAAGAGGCAGCAGGTGGTCAGGGCCACAACCACCTTTCCCCGCGGGATATGCTTCACCGTCTGGTCTATATTCTTCAAATTACTACGTTCTTCCGCCATATTGCTAAAGGATCATTCTGAGGACTTAAAAGAATAAACTATTTTATTAATTAAAAATCACATAGAAAATATAACTTTTTGAACATAAAAAGATTTCAAAATATGTTTATGTGAAGAGTTTTACCTAAAAAACTGTTATTTGAAGAAATTATATTTTTTGAAATTAAATGAGTCTTATTTAAAAATGAAAAATATATACGCGTACACATATGGTAACAAAAAAAATGTTAAATATAAAAAATTTTGGAATAAAAGATGCATTGCATAAATTATATAAATAATCTAAAAAATAATAAATTCGTGAGAACTGTGAGCAGTAAGTAAGCTTATATACCGGCCTAATGAAATTTGAAATACAATTTGACAGATGATACATGCAGAAAATATAACTGAGAGATTCGATTAACTAGTTATGTTAAAAGATAATTAATAAAAACCAGGAGAGCGCCATTGCTTCGAATACATATGTAAAAGAAAAATATTCTGTATAAATTGGAAGGTTATCACAGCGTCAGACAAATTAATAAATGAAGTATGTGCATAAACCGATTATGAAGAAAGTGCATCCGTGCCTGAAGAAAAAGGACATTGCAGGACAGACCAAGTAGACAGCCTCTTCCAAGGGGCGAGCGAGTCATCATTAATATTATACTGCAGCGGCGCTCATCGCGGGCGTCAGATCTATGCCGACCTCTTTCTGTCCGCGTCCGATACAAGATGCACGACTGGACCGAAGGCCAGAGGCATCAAAAGGCTGCCTTCCTCTTCTCCGTACGTCTGCCAGACTAGACCTACGCCACGGCGCGCCTTATCGACCACAGATTCGTTATACCTTCTAGATCACAATTTTGAATTGATGAACGTGCCAACCTTACAATTTTGTAATATCAGGTTTAAATAACTGCCACTCAAACGTACCATTCGTGATTTCACGATGGAGGGTTATCTCGAATTTATTATTGACCGTGTCGTCAATAATTCTCTCGTGTGGAACGAGTTCTTACACTTTGTATTAATCTGACAGCTTCGACGAGAGTCATGAACCAGATTATAGTAAACTCAGTGATACGGAATATTAATATGGAACAGTTGGCATTCAATTCAAAGGATGATGACCTTTGGTAATTTTGCGCGGGAAAATCGAATGACGGTTAATATGAAATGTATCGAACGTGCTTGTGCATACCTAATGTCTTTTTTTCATTTCCTGAGACGATGTAGCGATGTTTGAAGCGCCGTCAAAGACCCCCTCGTGATTGAGGAGATCTCATCAGTCATAGAGACATGAATCTGTCTGAACGAATACCCCACGTTTGTATTGTTTGTGCAAAGGACTCGTTTAACCCCTTCTATATTTCTCTGTTTTGATTCCGCTAAAACCCGACTTGAAGATATTATATTTAAGTACATTTGACATCTACTACGTCCACGTTATTCTCTTGATGTCAAGACTCCGAGAGTTGTAGGATTAATATTAACTTAGTATTCAAAAAAAGAAAAAAAAAAAGAAAAAGAGTATTGAGTAAAACAATGCAATTACTAAGGAATATGAATATTCTTGATAGTATCAAAGAGAAAACGCATTCGATCTATTGCTAATACAAGTTAAAGGTTCTTATTTTTATACACCGCACAATCCCGGCAGCTAATGAATGCCTCGTGTCAAGCTGGAATGTTAATCGGCTAGAATTCATCAATCACTACTACGAAGAAAATGTGGAACGATGTAATTTACGAAAACTAATCAGATAACCGCACGTTAGAAGCCGAAGAAGGATAGATATAATTCATAATTGACATAATTAGCATATTGCAAAAAGCGACGAAGATATTGTTTCCTCGAACGTTTTCTTGTTCTTATTCGTGTAATCGATAGGTCTGGCTTCCTCCAGCTGATGAAATTGGTAATTACACTCGACGATATATATCTGACGTTTCAAGCGAACGCGAAAACGGTTCCTGTACTCGCGTTATCTTAATCAGTATATCGCCTGAAAACGATTATCTCGTCGTCATAAATTGAATATTACGTATGCACAGAGAGAAAGAGAGAGAGAGAGAGAGAGGAGGAGGAAGAGGAGAGAGAACAGTGCATGCTTGCTCGTACAAAATAAAAACTAATCGTTCCTTTACACGAAACGAGATAAGAACAGATCACATAAGATATATTTTCACTTTCCCGACAGATCGACCACTCTCCCTCCGTCCACTGTTCGATCAATCGAGGAACGTCGTTTAAAGTGGTGCGGAATCCATGGAATCGGGTCAATAGTTTCGTAAGCTGCGGCTTGCTGCTGCGTGAAGGAGAAATACGGACAATGCGCTATGAGAAAAGCTATTGCTGCAGTTCACGTTTTCTCGCGGTGTTTCACAGTCG
>QKQZ01035203.1:0-11067 GCA_003595255.1 Solenopsis fugax
TTCATATAATTTATGTAATTGTATATCATTATATATATTTGTCTGGACATATTTGATGTATAATTATATATAAAAAAATTTTGATCCCGGAAATATATATACTTCGTAATTCTATAAACTAAACTGCTTTGTTAAAAACTTAATATGATTATGCACACTGGTGGATATAAATTTATTGATACTGGAGAATAAATCTTAATATTACATATGTACACCAAATTTGAATAAAATGTCTTTAAGTGTTTTCCAGATTTATAAAATTTTTATTTCTTTTGACACTATTTTGAAAACAAAACAGCTTAGGACATATGGCCATAAGACATTTTTTTCTACAATAAGCCAAAGAATATCTTTTTCAATTTTTTACTTATTTAGAAATTATCACATATATTTTAATTTAGTTTATTCTTCAACAATTTTATAGTCAACTTACCCTATATTGTGTGTTGATCTACTTCGGTATCGAAGTTATTTGACATACAAAAATCATATTAGTGAAACATTAATTGTTTGTCTTAGCTATTAATTTTTATTTAAAAACTGAAAAGTTGGCCTACTAGCTCCAGTCTCTTACAGCTTCATTAATTTATTGAGTAGATGAATGAGAATTATGTGAATGGTAATTATACGTGTGCGCGCGCGCGTGCGTGTACACGTGTGTGATTTATATACACCCAGGTAACAACATGTCTGTATTGTTGCTGGCATATTGCTTGCATTATATAATATGTATTACTACTAGAATTACAGCAATTGACTCTGCATTTGTTGGCAAATTGATAACATGATACCTTTGAGTAGTAACTTGTCAGCAACTTGCCGGCAACTTTAAAATTGTTATCATCAAAAATCGTGTTCTATTATGTTGCAATAATAACTATAGAATTATACAATGCTGCCATATTGTCGACAACGCGAGGTAATTTTTGGTGCTGCTATCTTGCCGTTAAACTGCTAGCAATACATATGCAATATATATGCGATATATGATATATGATATATGCATTATTGTTTGCGCATTACTTCAATTCGAAATCGAATTGAAAACAAATATACAAGTTGCCAGCATTATAAATAATCACAGATTTGCGCGATTTTGCTGAGATACACTTTGTTATCTGGGTATATGTATATACACACATACACAAGATATATTAGATTATCCGTAAACACATTTGACGACACATATTGGCCAACAAAAGCACGTTAAATAAAACGAATTTATATGCGAAAATTTTATTTACAAACAAAAATTTTCGCTGCGTATTCGATATTTTATTCATAATCTAACATTTTCCTATGTTTTTCAAAAACCGTAAGCGATATAAAAAAAAGTTTATCAGCAAAGTTTATAAGCAATTTATTTATTGTTTTTAAAAGACCTATCCAATTATACTCTACTTGACCTATGTTCTCATTTAAAATTTCAAACTTAACTTAAATTTAGACTTGACCCACGTTTATTATATTTCCGATAATTTTTGGAAAAATGAAAAGCCACTGTTAGATAGTTCAGACATGCTTTGGCAATGAAAATTTTCCCTCAATTTGCGACAATCATATATTGCTGAGATAAAAAGTTTGTACGGATAATCTGATACACCTTGCATATGAATGAGATACACTTATATATCTTAAACAATAAGCAAGTCTTTCATTTTAAGAATGCAACGTACTTAAGATTATCTTTTTCTCTCCTGTTTTAAAATATCACCTATGATTAATTTATTGTCATTATATATTTGGCAATTTTACTATCTAATAATAAAATATATAGGTAAGCACATTGTGAGGTTTTAAGAGTTCAGAGAGAAAGTATTCGAGCAGCTGCATACTTTTTTATACATCCTTTTAATGCAATTCTTTTAATGAATAATGTAATAGATTATTAATATTTGTGTTTTTAGGGAAATTATATATGATATTCTAACGGAAATAAAATTCAAAGCGCAAGTCAAATATAAGGAGAGAGTGACAGATGCGTAAACGATATGAATGTAGTAAGCATAAATTGGAACAACGAAACGTAAAAGAGGCGTTTACCTTTTGAAATACTTCTTTTTATTCTTTAATTCAATTTATGCTTATTTGAATTTTTATTCATGCTTTTGCCACTCTCTTCTTACGCTCTGAATTTTTATTTTTGTCAAAGTAGCGGTAGTTAAATGTGATAATATTATAATTTTTTTCTTCTTAGATGGAAGGTAATTAGATATTGATATAATTACTTTAAATTGATCATTAATTGTATAAATACCCTTAATCTATAGTTTTTAATAAAGTTTACAGCCTGCTCAAATCTTAATCTCGAGATTGTTCGACCAGTCTCTAGTTTGTAATATTAGGCACTGAGTCTCAACTAAGAACCTCAGCCTTAACGACAGTATTTTAAAACAATCTATGATATTGTAACAGCCTTTCGTGAAGAAGTCTTTCTTGTGTGAAGCTTTTCTTAAGCAAGACATCGATTGAAGAGAAAATTCAAGAGCTTACGTATTTTTTTGTTAGTTGGATAATTTATTTAATAATTGTAACAATTATTCAATAATTGTGACAGTTAAGTAAAAAACGAATTAAATTGTTTCGTTGCAACGAAATTTATTTGATACGAGAAAAATAGAATATTTCAATCATAATAATTTGCATAATGTAAAAAAATAAGATTTACAAAAATGTTTGATTTTTAGTTCCAAAGATTTTATTAAAAAGTAATGATTTGCAAAAATTGATGTGTTTCTGATTTAATTGTGTTAATTGTAATCAGCGTAGAAATATTCTATCAAAAATATGTATTAGGCTTTTATTTTGCCGAATTGAAAGATGAAAAAGCAGAATTAAAATGATTTAATATAACAATATTATTTTTAGTCATATAAATCTGTAACTTTCGTTACTACGCATTTTAACAGCTGTCAAATTAAGTTTACATTAAAAAATAAAATATGTATTTTATATTTAACTGTCAATCGGATTTTATTTTTTACAAGCTGTTAATTTCTTACATTAATAATTTGTTATACATTTTATTATTCTTGAATTAATACCTTCATGAAATTTCTGCTAAGAAATAATGAAATATAAATTTTCTATTATAGTTATGATAATGTATAAAACCATAAATATTCACACGTAACGTCTTAATATCATAAACAATAAAAATGCTAATATTTTGCATTGATTAGTGTTTATTAAAATTCATCAAAAATTTTAAGAGAAAATAGAGGTGCATTATGTGATATGTTTGTGCATCGTGTTCGTGTGTGTAGATAATAATATATGTGCACATAGATATGTAGCATTTAAATATACAAGTATAAAGTTTTTCCGTTCAGAATCGCATTTAAATATCAAATTATATGTATAACAGTTATACGCAGCAATAGTTATGCGGTTTTTTTTATCGCATTATGTCTTTTGTATGAACTACATAAGCTGAAAGTGGTTATTTTTCAGCATGAAAGCTACGAAGTAAGCCACACAAATAGACGTTCTATGTAGTTTTTTTATAGAATTACAGGTAACTTTTACATTTATTGTCATTAAGCTTTTTAACCCTTAATTGTTTAACCATCATTCATTATTACAGTGTCGCATTGTTGTTCTAGGAGTGGTACAATTGCAAATTTAATATATATATTTATATTTTAGATTTTATAAGTAAAATATTAAAAGACATACAATTTTGTGAATTATTCTCATTATGTTATTTTTATATGAATTACGTATGCGAATATTAAAACATTTAAGGGTTAAGATGTAACATTGTTTGCACGTACAACTAGCATCAATTATATTCACAAAAAGTTTTTGTCTTAATCTCGTTTTATAAGTTATCAGAAATAATCTTTTTTCTTGTTCCTTTTTTTACCATAATTTATAGCTGCGTATTTGTATTAAGAACACAGAAGTATTGTACGCACAAATCCTTTTCTTAAGAATAATTATTGTCTTTCATTTCCAATATACATCGGTACAATATAATACTCTTGATGGATTATCGAAGAATATACTAGAGCTTCTTATATTAAATTAATGTACAATGTCAAAATTTGTTAGATATAAGTCTTACTAGTTTATTGTCCAAGTATTGTTTTTATATATTTAGGAAGAAGTAGGGATGTGTGACATTTTATTTGGCACATTTGCAAATACATTCATATGCAAAACATCCCCGAGATTATTTTTCATATTTAAATTGAGTATCGAACTGTACAAAGAATCTTTTACAGTTATTAACGAACTAATAAAAACAAAACAGCGAAAAATAAAACACGTATTTTACGAAATTAAACTAAAAAAACCAAAACTGCTAAATTATATTTTACAGTGTGTATATATATATAATTTGAATAACAAATATATAACAGAAGTTATATTAATAATTCAAATATAACAACTTATTTTAATTAAAATTACGTGCATGGTTTTCATTTAATAACATCAGATATTTTCCAAGTGACATTTTCCGGTAAAATTCTGCACGTGCAAATATAATTCAGTCTATGCAACTGCGCATTGAATCGCATTTGCGTTTTGAATTCTTTTTGTAATATACTTGATTGGCGATTTTCTGTTATGACATACTTTTGAAATTTGATTTAATATTTCGAACAAACTGCGTCTCATTTAACAAAAAATGCAAGTTATTTTTTTGAAAAAGTCAAATCTGGTGAATGGTTCATTTTTCTGTCAAATTAAACCTATTGAGATATTTTAAAGAAATTGAATTTCTATTATCTTTGATATATACAAGTCGAATTTTAAGAGAGAAAGAAAACAGAGAAAGAGAGAGAGAGAGAGTGAGAGAGGGGGAGGGAAGAAGGAGGAAGATAGGAGGGAGAGAAGGAAGAAGGAGAGAGAGATTTTAGATTTTACATTACATCTGAAATTCATAACATTAAAGAAAAATTTAAAGATATTGGGAAATTAGTTATTTTTGAACTTCTTTGATGAGTAAAGAATTATTGTTTGTAAATTTAGGAAATCTATTGTAACATTTATCTTCTTTCTTCTCTAATATTTGATAATTTACAATTTCAAATGTAAAAATGCATTTACATTTCAAAATGAAAAAATTTTTAATCCACGAAATTGTGCCGTTTCATATAAAATTATTCGTTTCATTGCCATTGCGATGTATTGAACTGCACAAATACTGCATAGTTCGAAAGAAACGCATGCACATCATCAATGAGACCGACTCGATGTAAATAAAATTTAATTTTTGTATTTAATATTTAATGTATTTAATATTATTTATATTTAATTCTATTTGCGAGAGATATGCATGCGAGAGATATTCCGATACATTCAAGAAGTAGGTTTTTAGAACTTTAAAGGTGCCGTTTAATTCGTTTCTGATATATATTTCCCTTTCTAGAATTCATTTAAAATTAAAATTTTCGGTACGAAGGATTGTTTTTTTCATAGCTGGATGTTAAAGAGTTTGTCAATATTATAAGAGTTGGTCGATATTAGGTTAAAATTTCAGATGTACACTTACTTATCGTTGACATAAAGACTTAAAAGTTTGCGCTAAAATTGAGGAGTCATAAGGTCTTCAAAACGCATGCGATCTTCGAAATGAGCGTTGCTCACTCTTGCAGTCAGAGCTTCGTTGACAGCTGCAACTGGCTAACTGTGTCGTGCAGAGCAGTCACAAACACTAGTATGCATGCGGCAGTTTTCGGATTTGTACCGTTTTCTCGCCACAATTCGCAGCATACTAAGGTAATATGTATTCTCGCGTGAGAGGTCCGCTCCTCTGAGAAATAAAATACATATAATGTTATATTCATAAAATAACTTATAAAATATGATACAGCAATTTTTTAATTTAAGAGGGGATAGTAGTTTGAAAAGGTTGAAAATAACTATTTTTTGGGGTATTTTTTCAGAAAAAAGTAATGCGTTAAATAAAACGTTTTTTTTAATTATATGATGTACAATAGAGCCTCCCATATCCGAAGTTCCATTATCTGAATACTTTATATCCGAATGTTCTACTATCCGAATATTCCATTATCATCAAATGTTAATTTTGTTTTCTTTACGTAAAGAATTTAAGTTATTTTGAATATATGAAGTCTTTTTTGTTAAAAATTTAAGTTTCTGTTTGAATAAATAAAATTTAATATAAAAATATGCACGCGCCACGTTTATTCCCTTATCCGAACAATTTTGTCTCCCTATTATTTCGAATATGGGAGGCTCCACAGTACTTATATATATGTCTCGAAAATTTTTATATATGTCTAAAAATTGTTTGCAAATTTATTATAACTAATGGCTGCAGCAGCTATTGAATTATGCTAATTTGTGATATAAAACTGTGGATAAAACTTTGTGGTGATCATTTTAACATTTTACAGAATGTTCTGAAAATTGTTTTGAGAATCTTAAAGAGGAAATTTATATCTTGTCCTACATGTAATAATTTTTAAATTTATGCATATTTAAGAAAACGGCGACTGTTTGAAGCAAAAAACGTGATTTTTTAAATTAGAATTACTTTTGTTAATAAAAGAAGACATTTTTATTTAAAAAATTCTACATAGAGGATAAAGTTAAATAACAAAGAAAGTGCTGTAAAAATTTCAGTTCGATTAATTTAGTAATTTTTGAGATATTGTGACCATTGATTTTGAAAATTTGAGGAAAACGCATTTAAAGAGTATTCATCAAAACTATTCTCTGATGATTGGAATGGAACATACTTCTCTCTTCCATAATTAACCATCCGAAATAAACAAAAAACAATAGCTGTCCTATTGTGATAGGAGATTATAGAAAAAAAATGAAAAATACTTTTATTTTAAAATGTTTTTCAGCACAAACTGTATACATATATTAGCATGCCACTGCAGGAATCTCACGTGATGTTAAAAATTCTGTAATTTTATTACTTTTTATTGGATTTGAATTTTAATTTACATTTTTCAGAAAAAAACTTAATATACTTTAATACTTTAATACTTAAATGCATAAAAACAAAAAATCGCTTTTTTTTAAAATTTAACTATCTCCCTTTAAGAATATATATCATTCAAAATTATTAGGCATTCTATGTATAACGAATGTTATTCCGTATTACACAGTGGTGTTGGAAGAAATTTTATTGTTTTCCGTACAGGAAATTTTTGAAAATCAATGTTAGAATAAATAAATAAATATTTCCAACAGGATAGCTTCGTATCACATGTCTAAAGCAGACAAGGTGTGATTTAACAGTCAAATTAACTTTTAGATTAAAAAATTTTGACTTCAATTTTATTGAACATTTGTGGATCTGTTGAAAAAGGAAGTCTAAAATCGAGAATGCAATTTAAAAGAAAAATTATGCTAAAGAACAAAATATGGAAAATATGGAATAAAATATCTGCGTTTTATCGCACTACAAAAAAATTAGAAGAAAATTTATTCCAGTATATTTTAAAAATGATGAAATGGACGGTAACAAAATGTTAAGTATTGATAAATTGTAAATAAAAATTTCTATGTATAACTTTTGATTTTATTTATTTTTATACAAAGAGTGGAGATAATTGTATGTGTGAGTATAATTTAATGTTAAAAGGGAGTGGATGGATGAGTGCATTTAAGGAATGTGTAAACCAAGTCCATTTCCTGGCTTTTAAAGCTGAAATAAAGTTTATAACTATATTTATTTTTATACAGATGCTAAGACAAAAAAATATTAGGGTGCCTAATAATTTTGGATATAACTATAAGAAAACATAAATACGAAATCAAACATTATAAGATTTATAAAATATTGTAAATGCGTCAGAAATCAGAGAAGGGGAAGAGAATTCGGGAAGAAATGATTACAATATAAAACATGAATCTGAATTAGAGATTATCAATTGTCAATTTGAGGATAAGTTAGAAAAAGAAATGGTAGAATTTGAAAAACACTTTATCTTTGTTAATTTTTACATAAAAATGGAAGAACTCACCGACCAAGCTTGACCAATGTTAGGCGGGTTGTTGTAACGCCGCTGATTGTAATCATAATTGACTTTTGGTGTCATTTCTAAGAGTGGCAATGGGCTGGAGAATTGTTTTCGCGATTGCTGTCTGTTAAATTGTTGCTCTTCGTTTATTAGGTCTTTACCGCCTCTAAAAGCGGAGGCTCTCGCTTCCATCTCTTCGGCTAAATGTTGTTCCTGCGACAAATATTATTTAAACGATTTTTATGTGTGAAAGTATGTGTAGGAAAGAGTTACCGAATGCATATCATTCATTACTAAATCGTATCTCATCATTATTTTATATTTTTATTTAATGTAGACCATATTTAGTAACAAAAATAAGCAATAAATCAGAAAGAGGTACATAAATAAAAATTTAACAAGTTACAAATTGTGTGTACTAGCAATAATTTGAAAAATTAGATACAATTAATTTTAATTTTTAATCAATTTAGGCAACTTGATTATAATTATTTTATCTTGAATTTTTATATTTTTGTAAAAGAAGATTTACTATAGAATATTTCACATATATTGTGTGTGTTAGCACGCGCGCGTATGTGTGCATGTGCGTGCGCATGGATATATGTAGACAACTTTCCTCTATGTATATGTTACGGTCAATTTGATTAATTCGGATATTATACAATACATAAATACCAAAAGTAACGGCCGGACAATATTCATAATATCCGCTAGTTTTGGGAAAGTTGAATAATTAAATCAAAAATGTTCAAATTAATCAAAATAACCGATATATTATGCATAATGTTCACGGACAAATGGACAATGTGATTAATGAATTGAAAGACTGAAAATATTAAAAAAGAATAGGATAGTCTGTTTTTCACAATCTCAACTTGTTACTTAGTACGAATTACCATACAATTTCAATACTTTTGGTAATTATGCAGCAATAGGAACCATCCTCCGATGATCTTGATCTGGACATATATTGTTAACATCATGACTTTGAATAACCTTCAGCAAATTTTAGCCGTCGCTCGTTGTTCGTTAAAAAGTTATTAACCCTTAGGAGGGCGCGCCTCGCGGCCGAACGTTAGTGGGCGCGTGCGGCACTGAGAGTGCCGCATCACAAATTTATTGTTTAAAAGTTATAATAATTGGATAAATAATTGTAAAATCATCATAAAAGCAAATAAAATATATTTATAATAAAATACAATATTAAGATTTAAATATAATATTAAAATTTTGTGTCTATTTTCCCTTATGAAATTAATTCGGTTAGATGTAATAAAAAATTAAAAATAAGACAATTCTTTAAAATAAAAACACATCCATTTAAAATCAAACATAGAAAAATAATAACAGTGCTGTTACTGGATAATGATGTAAAATAAACTTTTTAAAACTCTTAAAAAATAAAAACAATATAATTATAAATAATCAGTTATTTTCCTTCATATATCCAAGTACTTACTGCTGATTTAGGATATTTTTGAGACTTATGAAGAAAAGAGAAAGGTTTGTTTAGGTCTCTAAAATAGTTTCCATTTGTTTTGTCTGGGCTGTTTATCTATAACACAATCTAATATAACCTAGCTTTAACCTAATTTATTCAAAATTAGCGCTGGGAAAAGAGATATTAAACAGTAATGGGAGTAAAAACAAATTAAAATGTAGGGAATGAACATCTCGCATTAATGACATTATTTATATAAGCAAAATTTTACTTACATTGGCGCGCACGGCACTCCATGCCGCAAAACGTGTTTTAATGTGTTTTAAAGCGGATAAAAGATTAATTACTTAATAAGAAAAAATGCAACTACACTATCTTACGGTTGAGATGTCGAATAAGAAATACAGAAGGTCAGTAATAGAAGAAAGAACTGCATTACCAATGATTTTTCAGAAAAACAAATTTTGCGCCACTCAGTGTCGCGACGGGCTCTCCTAAGGGTTAACAAAAAAATTTGACATATTAAATATGTATTTCAGGGCGAAAAGTTCACCTGTAGGGTTGCCGTCCTTTATTGCGATTGACCACGTTTTTAATTCAAAATGGCAATCTGATAAATTGGAACATAGTCAATCGTGACAAAGGTAAAGCAGAACAGTTGTCTGCTTTGCAACAAAACCTTGCGTAGGGGCTTTAGTAATTATTTAGATTATAGGGGACACTGCGCGCCGATGACCTTGGCCTTGACATATATTATAGAGATGGGGTACTGATCAACTTTTTCTTATAAATTAATTGGCAGTCTCATATAGTCTTCGAGATATACGAGGGTCGATCAAAAAATAAGGTTACAAAGCCTGCAGTGAAAAGGGAATGTTTTATTTAGAAAAACTAATATAGCCACTTTCAAATATGATCCTTAGGATTATTTTTCGATATAGTCTTCATGGCGGTTTAGGCACTTGTCGCTTCGTGGGATGAAGTTGAAAATTCTCTTCTCGTAAAATTCTTGTCCTTGAGCGTTCAGCCAAGTTGTCACGAAGTCTTCCACCTCCTCATCCAAAGCGAATCGTTGGTCTTCTAAGTGCTCCTTGAAGTGAGGGAACATGTGAAAGTCATTTGGAATGAGGTCCGGGCTGTAGGGAGGGTGGTCGATGACGTCCCAGCGGAACTGCTCCAACAGCGTCGTGGTCTTCTGTGCCGTATGGGGCGCGTTGTTGTGAAGGAGGATGACGCTCTCGGTGAATTTCGGCCGCCGATACTCTTTTCGCCCACAAAAATCGAATAACTGAGCGGATTTCTTCGCGAGACCAGTTTTTCAAATAAGTCGCCATTTTGATTTAACCTGTAGCTAGCGTTGTAGGTGGAAATGAAGGAAACTCTGCAATGTTGCCAGTCGAATGTACTAGAATAAATGCACACTCCTCACTTCTCTATCGCAGACGTACTTTTCGAAATATGGACCTTGTAACCTTACTTTTTGATCGACCCTAATACTTACATGAAACTCATTTTCAAAGTTTCATCATTTTCATTACATGACATAGGTTTGCAACTTTTCACGCGAAATGAGGTCTACCCCACCTCTCCCACTACTGAGGAGCGAAATGAGGTCTATGATTGTACTGTCCCATATGGGTTTGCGACTTCCCTAGTAGCACAAAATAT
>QKQZ01035209.1:0-10502 GCA_003595255.1 Solenopsis fugax
CCGCTTTTGACAGATGAATGCCACGCCGCGCGCCGCGATACGCGTTCAATCATCTGTTATTAAACGACCATTTGCAATTATCGAAGCCAATTGGAGCCGTCGAGAGGTCGCCGTCGCCGAGCTGCGCTCGAAATCGATCTCGCGCGACTATCGATATCGCTGAGCAGCCTGACTCCGAATTTCGAGCGGGAATTTCGAAATCGAATTGCGCCTTATTAACATCTTGCGGTACGCGTAAATATATGTGGGGTCTTGAAAACTCGAAAATGTCGTGAGAACACAAGAATCCACGATGAAGTTTCTCTATAAGCACACAACATTTCTAGAATATTATTAAAAATTAAAATAATATTACTGTCAATATTCCGAGAATATTATTTAATATCTTTTAATATCATAGAAGTATTCTGTTAATGTTAATGTCCGCTTTATATAATATTCTTGGGGTATTATTTTAATATCCATGAAATATAAAAATATTTATACAGTTGAGATTAAAAAAAATAAACATTTCTTTAAGTATATTATAAAGTTATTAATAACAAATGGCACGTTTACTCCATTTTTACACAAACTTCATTTCACTTTAATATTAAATACTTAATATTAAATACTTAATATTAAATAATTATTCAATAGTAAATAATTAAATTATTTAATATTAAATAATACGCACTTATGGGGCTGTCACGTGATCGTCGTGTGAGTGACGTATATACTCACGCATGCGTACAGAAAGTCCCGCCGTAAGGATTTGTTGGATTTGTCCCAGCTCCATCTCTAGCCCCATCCCCCATCCCTGGATGCTTTCGTGACGACGATAACAGCGGCACGTGGTGTCATGGCGAGTGCTGTTGTTAGAAACGCCGCTAGTTGAGTGCCTCGCGTCGTCTGATCGCAAGACATCTGACTCGAAAGGTTGACTTAAAAACACCACGATGAAGGAGGATTCCGTGTTAAGCTTCAAGTGGCAGAGCTTCCCGTCGTACATGCTGTCCTCGCTCGATGTCTATTACGAGAAACAGCAATTCGTCGATCTCTCCCTGGTGTGCAAGGACGGTACGATCCTCAAGTGCCACAAAATGGTACTGGCCAACTCGAGCTTCTTCTTTCGCCGGTTGTTGCTGGCCAACGATCATCCGCACCCGATGATCGTTCTGCACGACATCGAGGCAGATGATCTCAAGACTCTCGTGAACTTTATGTACTGTGGTGAGATACAGATAGTCCAATCTGAAGTCAGGAGACTGCTCAAGCTCGCAGAAATCCTCGAAGTTATCGGATTGCGACACATTCCGCCCTCGTCCGTGCCCGATGGTTCCAACAATAAGGAACCCTACGACTCAACGAAGAAGACGACGACGGTGTCGCGAGTGAAACTGGAGGAAGGCAGGAATTCAACCAGTAGGAACGTCACCTCGGAGCATGAGGCAAGCACGAAAATGCAACAGGGTAAAGTTGCCACGCAGACGAGGTTTGTCCCGAAGGTGAATCCTTACAAAGCGACGACCAAAGTTTCTCAGGAAACGTCGAAGAATGAAGAGATTAACATAAGCGAGCTGTGTCAACGGCTAGAGACCAGTAATTCCGGCATCAGTATAATAGACATTAATGAGCCAAGTACAAGTAAGGGAGTGCGGAGAATGTCGTCGCCGATGCAGCAATGTTCTCGAAAGAGAAAGGAGTTTTCCACTCACCCTGAAATCAGCTGGCCAACTGTGTTATCTACGATAGCGAGCAAGCCGTTATCTTTCCAAAAAGTGCGTTGCATTATGGATGAAGTAGAGATCACACCCGGAAAGCCATCCACTTCTGTATCAGATAATAAAATAAACGACCCGTTAGACAGAAGAAAAGTTAAGAAAAATTCGAGTGAAGATAACAATTTAAATACGGTTTACATAAAGGATGAAATCGAAATCACTTCAGACTTGGAAGAAGATGCTGACATGGATCCTCTAGAGGTTGATGAAATCGACAATGAGAACTCAAAGGAAAGCAGTAAAGCTCCGCAACAGTTTTTTTCTCAAATGTTTGTCCATACATTAAATAAGAACACTCATCCTCATACAGAATTCTCTCCTAGAAGAGATTCAAATGGTTAATGTGATTCTAATATTCATAAATGGATAAAGAATTGTATATAAATCTCAATGCATGTTTTCATCGCATATATTATACTTTGATATTTATATGATACATCATAACATTCACAGTTTCGAACTCTTACTAGCTGCTCATCATTTCTTCAATGTTTATGTTACAAGACCCTACCATTTACAAGCGTGTAAATCTCGTTTTAATAACTACCTGTATCATTAAAATAAATATTATTTAATATTGTACGTTTTTCCCCGATAAATAATTTTTTATATAAAAATATATAATCATAAAATTTAAAAATATATCACTGTACATTTTATTTCTCTTGTATATCTATCTATATATATATAGAAAGACAAAATAAGAATAACTAAAAAATTTTTTGCATTTTTGTACAAAAAGTAAAATTGCGATTAGGGATTATAACATATTTTATATATTATATAAATATAATATATATCTACATTATATATTATTAATTTTACACTTATTACATATGTTTTTATATGGAAAATTTTTATCGGGTTATGCGATAGTTTAATTAATAAATCAGTATCAGTTACTATGTATATATGTAGTAGATATAGGTTGCGTTCCGATATATACTGCTAGTACTGCAAATCTATAGTTCACGTTACGTATACTATAGATTTTCAGTACTGGCAGTGAATTTTGGAACGCAGCCATAGTATACCAAACCATAGCAACTTGATTGTATAGTGGTTTCCTTGGAAGCAAACTTCTCTTTATGACGTATACAAGACGTATAAAAGGCTTTTACAATTGTTCCTACGATTTTACATAAAAAAATGGATATGAATATGAAGAATAAAGTAAGTTGTGATAAAGCAGAACAAGTAAATCATATTGTTAATCAATTGAACCCTGATACAAATCCGACAGAAGAAGAATTTCAAAATTTTATGCATCGTGTCACCGAAGTAGGTAAGTGTGGCACTCGATATTATACGGCAAATTTATATTTATCAATGAAATTCCTCATTCAAGAAAAAATCGTGAAGAAATTGGCATCTTCCGATGAAAAAGAACAAGAATGCGGGAAAAAGTTGGCCGATGAAATTTTAGAAAAAGGAGTTCAAAAAGAAATCTATGAAGACGGGGAGATAAAAATCAAAACCAATCGCTCAGTAATTAACAAATACCCACCAAAGGAAGACGAATCTTCCAATGATCCGAACAAAATGTCACGAGGTATATTATTCATTCGTTTATATGTTCCGCTACTGTCTTGCCTGTTGAATAAAGGAATAATTAATGATTTATATGAACAGAGATGTTCATGAAGAGCATAGAAGACGACGCCAAAAAACGTGCTAAAGATCGCAAAATTAGAAACGAACGGGCGGAAACGTTGAAGAGAATTGCGAACGGTGCATTTAAAGAAGGTGATTACGAGAAAGCCGTGACTTATTACAGTAAAGCATTAGAACAACGTAAAGACTCTTCCGTATTGTGGAACAATCGTGCATTATCGTATATGCACCTCGGATTATTCGAAAAAGCCTTGCACGACTGCGAGTGGACGTTGAAATTGAATAACTCAAATTTAAAAGCTCTTTTGAATAGCGCTAAGTGTTACATGCATCTCAGAAACAGGGAGAAGAGTAAAGAATATATACAGATGGCCAAAGAAAGGAATCTTCATTTTAACAAATTTATCGATGGTATTGTCGAATATTTAATTTTACACATTGTCTTTCATGTGATAACAATTTATTTTACATTTTACAGAATTTCAAGAAGGTTTAGAGCTTCAATTTAACAAGTCTAACATTCAGGTAATCAATGATGATGAAATATAATAGCTTCTTTTTCAGAGGAATAATATATAAACACGTAGTTTTATATAATATATATAAATTATAATAAATTAACAATAGAAATGTCTAGTACCAGTATATATTTTCTTTGTAATTGCCTAGATATTCTGAATAATATCAAGATTGTTCTATACTTGTTGCGTTACCTTCTTTAATTTCTGATAGAGATCTTGGTTCATGTAAGAAAACAGTACATTCAATGCCCTGAAAAAAAAAGATCTATATAACATCAATTCAGAATGGCAAAGCGATCTTATATAATAAATATATTTACCTGCATGCGCGCTGCTCTTACGAATCCTTCATTAGCAGAAACTGTGATGCTCTTCATACTTTCGCCTGTCGCGAATATCAATCGCGAGCGATCTTTAATTTTACCACCTAAGCGCAGCTCCATAATTCGTCCGGTGGTCACATCGTCAACGATTCGGACTCTCTTTAACAATTCTTGAGCACGCTGCGTCTCCTTCGGACCACCGATAACATCGATGATATTCATAAAATTGTTGTACGCCGTCTGGCAGATCACAAGTTCTTTATCTCGAAACAAATTCTCCAGGATCGGTTTTATGGGACGTTTCCTTTCCATCTCTGCTTGTTGTGTGAGCAATGGCTCCCGATAGATGTAATTATTATATCCATTAGCCATATTCGTAACGTAAGCTAATAGCGCCGATACATCCAAATTCAGAAGTTTGATTTCGGTTGACAGTACAGATGTATTTAATGACTGCAAGTCCAAATCCTTCTCGGAATCACTGGTAGATTCTTTGGGAAAATCCAGCTCATCTTGTTCTACCTCCAAAAAATAAATAGAGAAAAATAAGTATAAATGTATCATATAATTTCATGTAATATAGTTGATTCTTTTTAAGGAAATATTCCAATCTAAAATGTGCGAAAAAGTTTTCAAAGATAATTGATGCAACTAAAATTATTGCAATATCTATAAATTAACTATATTTTCATACATGTTAAATTTAATTAATTTTGTTAAAAAATCGATACTTTTCTTTCTAAATCATACATTTTCAATCATTTGCAATATTTTTTATTAATAGTTAAAGTAGTAGATAAATCTAGTTAAGAGATAGTAGGTAAATAAACGTGTATTTTATACATATGTAAAAGTTGAAGCCAATTGTTTCAATAGTTTCTAAGACATTGTGTCAACAGACTTGAAAAATGTTTGTTTTGAAATTTATGTAACATAAAAACCAATAAACATAGCTATATCAAAATTTCTAGATATTTATTAAATATACATATGTATAAAAGTGTAGAATATGCATTTTCTTTGAAAAAATTCCTAAAAATAGGCCACTTTTTTACTACCACTTTAAACTAAAATATCTTCTTAGACACATTTACATTAAAGATAAATTATACTGACTGTTTAAGTTCTCGTCGTTTGTTCCTATCTTATCTCCTTCCACTATAATGCCCATTTGCTCCAACTGAGAGGCCAGTGGAACCTCCACACCGTAAGCAAAATGAAATATCACATCTGGTGGTCTGTAGTGATGCAAATGACACTTGCTACATACGAGATACGAATTGGCCTGATCCAGAACAGACTTCTGTCCATATTCTCCATTGCCAAGAGATATCAGAGTCAAGGCTCTAGCGTTTCTAGCTATAACCTTCACCCACGAAGCACCATCATTGCATACTATGTCAACCTCCAGACGTGATTTCTGATACTTGAAGGGTTTTATCACGCTGATAGGATCCTTTGCACAGGACAGTCGAGCAACCATAGCGTCGAGATGAGTCAGATTCGAGCTCTGGAGATGTTTCTTATTCAAGTTTCCCGTACATTGCACCTTTACAAAAAAAAGCAAAGTTATCAATCTATTAATTCAACTTGCATGCTGAAGATCTACTCAGATGGAGAAGAATTAATCCTCAACTCTGAAATCTCTGCTTATCTCCAGATCATTATCAACAGATTCACTCGAGACGTATTTCCTTTTAGTATCTGTATTGAAATTGAATTAATATCTCTTGCCTTCTCCAGGAATTTTAGCTCTTGCTGAATCCTCCGTATCAGCTTGTCAATCCCGTCGATCTTGTCCATGAGCTTTAACCGCTCGACCATGCTGTGGCCACTGGCGATTTTCTCCTCGAGACACTGGAGCAGCTGCTCGTCGTCGCCTATCTCGCTCTCCATCGCCCTGTAGATCGAACTCCTCCTCGTCGAGCGAAATCGAATCTCATCGAACCTTCCCCACGGTCACGCACATGCGATCACATGCGACGACGGCAGTGGTGGGCAGTGGGTTACGACGGTAACCGCGCGGTGATGCGTGCAGCCATCTTGCGCCGCGGGTCAATATCACACTCCTTCACGTAATGTCGTCGTCGGCTGGTCGCTCGTGTCAAACTCGCCTCAATTAACCTCACTTCCTCGTCCCCGGCACTCAGACAAGCGACAGTCGATGCCGACGTGCGAGCGGCGGTGCGACGTTGCGCGCCGTTACGTGACGCGAGACGAAGCCGAGTGCGTGTTGACGACGGCAACGGGGACAACGACGACGACGACAAGGACGAGGAGAACGAGGGCAGCGAATCCGTGACGCGGAATCGCGACGTCCACGTGAGCCACGACGACGAGGACCCTCGTGTCGAGCTGCGCGTATCGTCTGAGTGAGGACTCCACAACGGCAGGAAGATGTCCAGCGCTAAAGTCATAGAGAATCCGGAAGTGCCGGGTGAGTCGTCCGTCCGTCGTTCCCTGGGGGACGATCTTCTTCCCGTTCCCCTCGAAGCGGCGGGGATTCGTCCGCTTCGCAATAACGATAACGAGAGAAAGAGACAGGGGGAACTGGGGAAGGCAAGACTGATGCCGAGAACAAAAGGAAGGCGAAGAGATGTACTCCGGAGTATCGCGGGTCGTTTTGCCGACTCTCGGGGACGTCTCGCGTGGCTCTGTGGAAGATCATCTCGATTAACGCGCGATCTGTAATCGGGATTATTCGAAGCTTCCGAAGCCGCCGGATCCCGCGTGACTCGCCGGACGAGACGATTGTTAGGCGTGTGAATACATTGACGAGTATAAATTGCGAGACGCGTACGTCGGAGCATCATCAGCGTACGTGTGAGCGCTTGTAATATTACGTTATGCCAGGTCTTAAACTATGATTTGATCCTTCCGTTTTGCTCGAGCTCGTAAAGCATCGGCGTTCTGCTGATTTTGTGAAAGGAACAGTCAGTATTTCGGAGCAGTCGGTATTTATTTCTAAGCACGTCTTTTTTTGTAAAAGAACTCAAAACAATTAAATGTATAAATATATTTACATGAAGCAGAAACGAATTTCTGTTCATGATTAATATCTGATCTGGAGATAAAATAAGGCGTAATAATGTTCGGAAACGCGTGCCAACAAAATTCTGCACTGAAAGAACAAATTACTAAATTTTAATATATATTTGTTTGAATAGTTGCAATGAAATATTTATTTACTAAATGTATTTAGTATCTATTGCATCCACTAATTTAATTATCTTTTTTTTATTCAGTTAATATTTACGTACCGTAAATATATTAAATTAAATTTCATTGCAACTATTCAAACAAATATTTATTAAAATTTAATAACTTTTTCTCTCAGTCTGCAATTATTAATTGTCAGGGTTGAACAAGTTATATATTTTTTTAACTAAATTAATGGCTAATAAAATTAATTTAGTTACATTAAAAATTCTATGTACAAAAAACTAACTCAGTTAAAAATTGTATTAAGATTAAATTAAAGTTAAATTAAGAGTTAATTTTGAGAAGATTTTTTATAATTACAATAAAATATCAAATTATAGCTCCTCAGATTCAAATCAAAATAATAATAATAAAGGGTTGTAGAAGCAAACCGGATCGTCGTGCTAATATAAACAGTTTCAAACGATATACTTTAATATTCTAAACAAAAGTTTAGCACGACGATCCGGCTTGCTCCTACAGCCCTTTATTATTATTATTTTGATTATTTATAATACTAATATAAAATTAGTGTCATAATTTTTTAAATTTAGATTTCTCTAAATAACAAAACAATTGTAATATTTTATTGGTAAATTAAATTTATATGAAATAATTAAAAATTATTCTTTTGTATATAGGAATATATTCTTTTATAACTTTTTCTCTTTTATACAGATAAATTTTTAACTTGGGAAAGAAAGTAAATAAGTTGAAGTTTGTGTTTTAAAAATAATTAGTTAAAACTAAAAATTAAGTAATTTAAAATTAACTAAGTTAATTTAAAAGTTATTAACTTTTTTAACTAGTTACTGCCCAATCTTGTTAATTGTAAAACACGCCATAATTTTGAACAACTGAAAACATCCTTAAATTCAAATATTCCAAAGGTAAATGCGGTCAAGTAAAATTTTTTGCCCGTCATCATACAACTTGCACTTATATATCGATTATGTAACTAGCACAATCGCATTAGTCTTATATGCGAACGACATCGATGATACAAAACGGAGTACGTGCGACGCGGGTGCTGAAATAAATTATGTCAGCACTGCAGCGCAGACATGTGATAAGCTAAATACGTATCGCTGTCTCGGCGGGAGATGTATAACGCGACGTGTATATTGTGCGTGCAATTAAATGCGACTCCTCAGTAAATTATAAGTGTGCGATAGCATCATATCTCGTTTTAACGGCGCCGCCCGACTTATCTACTATATGTTCATTTCTCGCGCCGAAAAACGAATCATCTCTCCCTCCCGGTTCGCGATCGTTATCGCGATCGTAAATCTCGTAGGTCGCGACGCTGTGAAATTCTGCTGCGAATCAGTATTTACCGGCTTACTCGCTGTTGTAAGTCCGAGTGCACTAATAAACTTGTCCGATACCTTTGACGAAAGTTGAAAAAGCTCCCATCGGTCTGCCTTTGTTCACCTCTCGCTGTACTTTACCGTTAGGGTCCACAGAAAAATGGTATTGACAAAAATAAGTATAAATAATGCCAGAATACGTCTGTGCATAAAGCCAATCGTCCCGAATTTCGCGGGACATCCTGATTTTTGAGTCTTTGTAGAGATGTCCCGAAAGAACCCTAGGTAGGACGTCAATTGTTCCGATTCACGGGGATCCTGGAGCAATGATTTCAGACTGTAGAAGAAGAGGCAGTAATATGGCACTCATTTACATTTTATTCAATAACTTTGTTAATAATCAATATTTTATATTGAAACTTGAATGATTACAGTCGTCAAAGTGTTGTTTAATAGAGTCTAGATTCAGAATTATGAAATATTTATTATTTAGGACGTGATTTATAAACATGTGACAATGGGTGAAAGAGAAAAAAGACCTAATAACTATAATTTACAGTAGCCATAGTTCTACCTTTTCCTTTACTGAAAAATAAGAATATACTTAAATGTTTGAAAATCATAAAAATATATATATTTAAATTAAAAGAAATGTAGTTTTAAAATATTTCATATACTTTTACGTGAAATAATTTTATGTTCCGTTGTTATTTAATTTTATTAATATAACTTTAATTTTTAAAATATTTTACATAATTTTGTATTCCGTTGATTATATTATATATAATTTCAAGTTTTAAAATATTTTATGTAATTTTACGTTTCATTATATTTCGTAATATTATATATGATTTTATTAATTGATTTTATCAACAAACAAAATAAACATTTTATTTATCTATATATATTTCATATTTAAACGAACCAAAGTGAAGTATTCGACCGATAATGTATAAATACAAATTGAATAAGAAAAGCCTTCTACGGTCGTAGCTAGATCTTCGTGCTATGTTTGTTTGTGTGATTTTATATACCCATTCAAATTTAACGAAACTGCTCGCTAATTAAATTAATTTAATTTAATAAAACGTGATGTTACTCATTCTTATTTAACTTAGGGCTGTGTTATGTCTGAAAAGTAATCAGCGCGCAGTTTCGTTAAATTTGAATGGGTATATAAAATCACACAAACAAACATAGCACGAAGATCTAGCTACGACTGTAGAAGGCTTTCCTCATTCAATTTGTATTTCATATTTAATTTATTTTATAAATTTTAATATGTTAAAATATACAATAAACATGTATAATAATGAAAAACGGACATGTATAAACGTTAATATTACAAGGTATTTTATAATTTAATCTAATGCACCAGTAAAAAAATCCCGACTCTTTGTCAATGTTGAATCTCAATTTTCTATCGATATCCCGAAATTAGCTTATTAAGAATTGGCCATCCTGCGTATCGCTGCATAATTATTTCAGCATGTTGTAGATCCGACAGAAGTTTTTTTTCACACAATAGGATAACAATGATATGACAAATGACCGCAATAAAACTGCGGGATGTCGTACGATTTATAACTTTCGACTTTTACCGAATTCCCGTGCGTCCCTTAAGAGGAGACAAATATGCAACCACTGTGGTCCAGTCGAGGACTTTTTTCTTTTTTTTTTTTTTCATGCGAGAGCACAGGGATGTCTAAGAGCCATCGGTTTAACTCTCGATTCTTTCGTAACAGGGCTCGAATGCTTCTTGCCACCGCC
>QKQZ01035218.1:0-17901 GCA_003595255.1 Solenopsis fugax
ACCATGGTAACCGCGCGCGCAGCCTAGTCGGTGGAGGGGCAACCCGGCCCGTCTGGCAGCACTCGGGTGCACTCGGGCGGCCAGAGTCGAGACTCGAGACGGTTTACGTGTACGGACGTGTTCGCCCGTTACTGATATTTTTGAAACCGTCGATTGCATCACAATCGGCAGCTATTCTTAGCACTCGTCTTTGTGTTATTCCATTGGAGAAGCTACTGCTTCTCCACCAGTTTCTCATTCTGGCTGTAATGGTGCTCTGCTCAGAGCCTAANTATAAAGAAGAAGAAGAAGAAGAGACTCGAGACGCGACCAGATGCGACCGCGCCACCGCGCTTGATATGAGGACAATTAAATTTCCGGGACGCGGGGTCGGAGGGCAGAAGAACGGGTGACGTGTCGCGGGGAAGGGGGATTGCACTTCTAGAACATTCGGGAACTTTCTAGAATATTCCCCGTTATAAAGTAGATGGCACTGCAAACACTGGTACCGAGGAAAGCCAAGAAAAGCACAAGCCACAAAGCATAGGAGTTTGCAGGAGTTTGTAATCCCTGCTCTCCAGAGTTTCAGAGTCCGGAGGATGAGTTGAATATGATCTTTCTATCTTTTTTCAAATGAACTTAATTAATGCATTTTGACATACTGAAAGACATTTGACAAGCCTACAGCCAAACCAACTGTCGTACATTCCGTTGCACCTACGGATTTAATAGGACCGACTTATCAATTTGTAACCAATAAGTAGTTTGATGCCAAACATCAAAGATGAGTTTATTAAGAATAAGCTTTATAGGCTTCATTATATCTATTTTAATCTCAGGTAAGAAATAATTGATTTGTTAAGTTTTATCTCATCATATAAAGTACATTTCATCTTATATGTATTTCATTAAGGGGGAGGGAAAACGATGACTATTAACTACATAAGTAATAAGTGCCAAATATTCGAATACATTAATATCATTGATAATAAAATATGTATAAATATTTTATTTCAAGTTTAAACGATTTTCGGAATTAACGGGAAGTATTATCTACAACTTTTAGGTATTGTCATGAGCGACGAAGAGATTGCAGTAGAACTTGTAACAGAAATATCTGAAGATCTCGCTAATTCCAATTCAGAAGAACTTGTAACAAAAATAATATCTGAAAATCTTATTGTTCTTAATCGAGAAGAAATTAAGCAGATTGATACAGACGAAGAGAGTGAGTCTATGGAAACAAACACTGATGTAAATGTTACCGTTACTGTCTCAACGAATACTACCAAAGTTAATTGTTCATCAGAGAAGATCTACGGCCCTGTCGAAGTATGTGAATTTATAAAATAACATGATATGACTAATTTCACAATATAATAGCTATCTTTCTTGTCTTTATTATAGATTGTCAATGCAACAAGACTCATGGAACTATTGATCCTGGAGCCTGGTCCATCAAATCGCTCCAGAAACGATAAAGATGGTAAACATTTACCAGGAGTATGTGTTCTAGTGTTATTTTATGCCAGATGGTGTGTATTCAGTAGCCAAGCTGCGCCACACTTTAACGCCATACCACGTTCGTTTCCACATATTAAAGCTGTAGCCATTGATGCTATAAAACACCAAAGGTAAGCATACAAAAGTTAAAAGTGTAGAAGAAAAATCAATTTCTTTTTTTTGGAAAATTTGAAATTGATAGTATGATTATAAAAAAAATTAACAAAAAATATTATTAAGTACTAAGAGCTTGCCATAATCATTCTCATTGGCTTTCTTTTAATTATATTATACATGTCATGGTCCTATTATTCAAGATTGGATAGTAACTAGTTACTATCCAAGTAATAACTAGTTAAAAAGTTAAATAATAAAGTTAAAAATATAATGACTTTTAACTTAGTTAATTTTTAATTTCAACTACTTATTTTTGAAACACATAAACTATAACTTTAACTTTTTTCTTAAGTTGAAAATTTATGTAAAAAAAATACATTTCCACACAAAAAACAATATTTTTCAATTATTCTTTATTTAAACTTAATTTTATTTAAACTTAATTTACAAATAAAATATTAAAAATTTATTTGATCTATATTATAATTATTTTGAGTAATGTAACTTTAAAAAATTATGACTCTAATTTAATATAAAGCTTTTCAAATTAACTTTTAATTTAACTTAATTTAATCTTAATATAACTTTTGACGAAGTTATTTTTCTGTTCATATAATTTTTACCTGACTAAATTTTAAGCCAATTTTATAAGAAAGATTATTGAACACTAGGATCTTATGACCGTTCATTGACTTACTTTTGATTTTAATAACGTTATATGTATCACTTTCAGCTTCAATGCTCAGTACGGGATAGTCGGAGTGCCGACATTGATGTTAGTCCACAACGGCAAACCTGTCGCCAAATTCAATGACACGATTTATACTTTGGAGTCGTTTGCCAAGTTCGTGTCCCATCTGACGAATCTGCAACCGAACGGCTCGCTATACGTCACGTCGGCGGATTTCACGGGGCCGGTTTCGAGCACACCATCTAACGAGATGGACTACTGCCTAGTACTATCATGGATCTTCATAGTTGCTTGCGTGCTGTACTTTACATCGCGCAGTAGATGGTGGCAACAATTTGTTGAGCTTATTCAGAACACTTGGCTCGAAAGTAATGCAGAACATGAACATACCGATTAGGAAAGATAAATTTTATATGATTAATTGGCGAATTATATTTATTAAGGTTTTGTAAACATGTAAATAAAAGAAAGAAAATGAATATGTAAATTATTTAGTAGAAGAAATTTAAAATACTTTAAAGTTACTTTAATTACTGTTAAATTAACGGCTTGCTTTAATTACTACTAAAAAATTGTTTTAATTGAAAGTTATGATAATTATACGAAATCAAAATTAGTACTCATGGATTGAAAATGAGATAATCTTTCTTGATTGTTTAATTTGATGAAAAATAATGAAAATGAAAATTGGAATATATGAAACTTCGATATCAATAAATAGATGCTGTGATTATTTAATTTTAATCTTTCGTGTATCTATTTTCTTTATTTTTATATATATTTAGGCTGAAGTATATGCTTATTTATTGTTAACAAAATTACCTGGTTGCAGAACATCGAATTTATGTTATTTAGATTATATATTTTAGATTTATAATCTAAATTATTTTATTGATGTATATCTTGGAGTTTTATTATCTAATTTGTATATAACTATTTTTTAATTATGACGACACTTAAACATTATATAAAAATATATATGTATAAATATTACATTTAAAAAATGTGAAAAACAAAAAATATAAATAAATACTGCAATATCAAATTACACATAGGTAATGTTTCTTCAATTTATTTTACTGAAAAAATTGATAGGCTGACAGTCGTTTATAAAACAAGTCTAGTAAATGAAAATGGATTAAAATGGATTCAGATTTTCAAAAGTACGCATTTGCAAATATTGAAATAAATCTTTTTCAATTCATTTTCGTTTACTGGGAAAATTTTCTATATTAATAATTGCTTTGTTTGTGCCGCTGAGAGGGCGCGACAAACGCCAACTTGATACCGGCAGTGACGTGCGTGTTGACGTCAATGGCCGATATCGAGATTCACTTATTAACTTCCCAACTTCACGATTGTTGTGTTCGGCATTTGTTTGCGCTGAAGTTCGTCTCTAATGGGTTTGTTGTCGCGGTGACCAGGCCGCCGGTGGTTGCGAGGGGTAGGAGGACGGCCCGTTTCGACGCGTGCACAATTTCATCAGATATTCAACGGAACGAGATGAGATTTCCGCAGATACGTTTACGTAAACACAGTCTGCCTAACGCTGTCCAGCGCTTAGGTTAAATCCACCTGACCAGATTGCGCACCTACGACATCCCCCCGATCCGATCTGTGGTCTACCCGGCGAAGGTAGACTAATTTAATTATGGGCACGCTGAACCTTACCTGTCCGATGTGCTGCGGCGAAACCTTCAACAATCCTCAGTCCCTCAAGCATCACTTGTTGAGCATGACGAACAATCTCTATTGCCCCGGCTGCTCGCAGCGTTCCGACTCCGTGACGGCGCTCATTCAGCACCTGGATACGTGCGAGCACGACTTGAGGTGCAGAATGAAGCCGGAGTTGCTCGTGGAAAAGCTGAGGAAAGGTGGAAGGGAGTCCGAGATTAAAATGGATCTGTTAATGGTACAAGAAAAGAGAACACTGAATATTTTTGTATTTACATGGAGCATTCAATTATAAGTCTCTCGAAAGTCGAATGTTTATTTCGAATGTTATTTGTAATATGACTTGAAGCAAAGACTCCTGAAAAAATATAATTGTTAAATAAATCTTAGAATTCTGAGAAGTCTCAAAATGATGAGGCATTTCACAAAGTAGAAATATAGATATTTGAATGGGTACTATTTCAAATATATGAATTGAGAGGAGAAAATGGTATTACAACTCCCCATTTACACTTGGTACAATAACTTCATTGATAGTCAATATTTTAAATTAAAAACTTGATGATTCTATTCATCAGTGTGTTATTTAATCAATTCTGGAAACTTCAAACTCAAAGAAGTATTTATTACTTAGGATTTAAAAAATGTGATAATGCTCCATAATGAGTCAAACAGAAAAAAGAGATAATGTGCTTGCTCCATAAAAATAAATTTTTGAAAAATTGATTTTGTTTAAAAATCACAAGTGTCTTGTTATAAAATTGTTCAAAAAGTATCACAAGTGTCTTGTTATAAATTTATTCAAAATAAAATATTGCAGCATATACACATACAAAATTGTACACAAAATTTCTTCTGCATATAAACTACAACACTGAAAATCTATAATACACATAATGCAAACCATGGATTAACAATAGAACTACAATTAACTTATTGAATAACTTTCGATATGAGAACTCTGAAGAAGAGATTCTATTAGACCTGTTGAGGTATGAGTACATTTGAGGAGTTGTATTAATAAAATCATAGAATTGCTATTATTTAATTTTATATCACTCAAAATGTATACAGCCAAATAAAATATTAAATAGCAAAGAAAACACTTAAGAAACGCTAAAGCACACAAATTTATGTGATAATACATCCAAATTCAAAAAGAATGAGCAAGTGTATGTAATTAAAAGTGTTAAAATATATCTTGAAAAAAGTTTCAAAGTGCTGAAAAATAAAAATGCTTCATAACAAATGTTGGCTATTGTGTAGTGGCATCTTAGCTCCACAGCATAACAATGAACTACTAAACAAATGATTCCATAAATAATCATCTAGAATTCAGTATCTAATAATGCAGAATACGAGTGGTTAGTACACCTACAAGGGCTATAATACCATCTTTTCTTCTAATTCAATGTAATTAAATTATAATTTAATTAAATTACATTCTTAATTTCGATTTAAATTCAATGCATGATAAAATTTCAAAAGAATAAAAAAAACGCATATTCTGCTACTCAAGGCAACAAATCTTTTATCTATACTTGTAAAAAAAGTTGAATATAATTAAATGACATTTATATTTTTAATTTATCAATTTTTAAGTGATTTGAAGCTTTGTACATATAAAAATTATTTTAAATTGTTTGGTTTTTTACTTTACATTTTGTAATTGTAACTTTTGATTTGTAGGATATAAAGGGGCAGCAGATCAATCGGAGCTTCCTCGCAACCATGGGCAATAATGGAGTTGTCATAATGGGCGATCCGCAGACGATACAAATGGATGAAAATGGTTTGTAGAATTGCTGTTTGTTTACTGCGTAGGAATTCTGTGGGTCTGATTTGTTGTTTCTAATAAAAAACATCAGGAGAGATTAAAGTCGTAGAAAAGATGGACACAGAAGAAATGCAACCAGATCAAAATTCTCTGGATTTCAAGATATCCGAAGGTCTCGCCAACGACGGAGTGCAAAGAAGATTGCAGTCGTCGCAGGGATTAGTGGCTATCCCCATACAAAATGTGGATCACAAGGCGGCGTTGATGGAGAAGAACATAATCGTGTTACCAGATAGTTCTGAGCTCATGGACGGTGAGACCGCGACCCTGATCGACGTAAATCGTGTAAACGAGGGGGAGGAGGTTGACGAGGCTGATCTTCTGCGTGTCAAGCGAGAGTTGTGCGAGGTATATTGAAAATCAGATTATATTTGAGATTATTATATTTTAGATAGAAAAAAACATTAAATTTGAACTAATATATTCTATTTAACAATCATTGTTACATATATAAGCAAGAAATTATATTTTTGTTTATGTATAATTTAAACTTCTTTAAAAAAATTGATAATCTTAAATTTCAAAATATATTTTTATTTCGATATTATAGTAGTCATCTAAAAAGCACAATGATTATTTTGATAATAATAGTATTAAGAAATTCTAAGTCTCGAAAATATTATTTTCTATCTGATATTTTTTCTTCTCAACTCATGAAAATTATTATTAAACAGTGAGAACATATTTTTCTTAAAACTACATAAAATTTCTCGTGCAAGTTATATTTGTTTAATGTGCTATATAGAATATCATTTCAATATTTAACATTTTAAAAACAAAGATATTCTCAAAACAAGAATGTTTTTTTAGTGAATGTTAACATAAAATTATTTTTATTAAATTGATAATTCAATTTTTTACAAATAATTTTATTTTTTGTTTCTGTTGCAGTTCGAGTCCGACGCCGTATACAGTTGTACCAGTTGCGAAATGAGCTTCAATTCTGTCCTAGAGCACATCAAGCAGTTCCATGATGGCCAGGAGGTTTTGTTAGAGATGGCGGAACAATTAAACGACGTGGCAACGACGAGTCCGGCATCAGCGATATCTGAAAACTCGGAAAATGTGGTGAACTCACGGCCACGGCAGGCGTTGAACACTCTGCGCACGGAAGAATGTGTGGATAACGATGGTAGGCTCTATACCAGAAAAGTGGTGCAAATTGAGAGATTCTGGGACCGTACTCCGATTCAGGTCACGACGTCGCAATCAGCGAAAGCACCGATGATCGAAAAGTTCTTTTCGAACGTGGAGGGTGTTAAGGTGTGACTTAAGGCGCGCTTCTCTCAGCGGAAGAAAAACAACCTCGCGTATTTGTCACATATTAACGTTTCCCTAACGCATATAATGTCACAGGTACGAGAGAAACGCCTGGCGACTGCATCGGTGCGAATGTACAAGTGCAATCAGTGCCTGCAGCAGTTCTCCAAGTTGGGAAACTATCGCGTGCACGCCTGTCATCGCGGCAATAATCGTTGCGAGCAGTGCGATCAAAGTTTCGCAACCCCTAGGGCCTTGCAGCTTCACGTGAAGGTGCACGAAATCGAAGCCGATCCGAGCCAGAAGACGTTTATCTGCACTACGTGCGGTACCGAATTTTGCTCCCACAAAAGTCTGCGATTGCACTCGAGGATGCACGCGCCAGTGAGAGCCAGACATGTCGATGCACCCGAGGGCACCCCTAACGCAACTTTCACTTGCCCCGAATGCGGTAATAAATCTGTTCCTCATTTCATTCTTTGAATTAGATGTTAACTTGGTTCACATTATTAGACTAAGAATATATCGTTAAATTTATTACTAAATCAATAATGAAATATATAATAAAATATGCAGATGCAAGTCACAAGAAATCAGAACGCTTGAGTATCTCTGTTATTTTAAACAGAAAAAATTAAAACTAGGTTCGAGGACATTAATGTTCATTAATTATTATCACTATTATATAAGTTTTTATAAATGGATATACGAAAGCATTATTCCTTTTATAGCCTTTCGTTTTCTTAATGTATTAATTAATGCTCTACAGGCAAAACGCTGTCCGAGTCATACAAAGATGCGCACATGACGCTGCATACGGGTGACTCGGTGACGTGCACCGTTTGCAATCGGAAGTTTGATTCTGCGGACAGTCTAGCAATGCACGCGGCGGTGCACGTTGACCTGGTACCTCCGCAATCGCCTACTCCTTCAGTCTCATCTTCATCCGCTGTGGAGACAACGACATCGGCGACAATATCAACGGTAACATCAGCAATGACGGCGACATCGACGATCGCCACGACATCAACAACGACGGTAACGACGACGACGGCAACGGTGGCAACGGCGGAATCCGGCGACAGCCAGAAGCCCTATCAGTGCCAGCATTGCGGACGCAGGTTTACCAGACCGCACGAGAAAGTCAAACACGAGCGGATACACACTGGGGAGAAGCCGCATGCCTGTGAGGTAGGCGGATAGTTGTGTCAAGACTACATTTCTTTTATCTAACATTCAGATGAAGATAATATACATTATAATCATCTAAGTAAAAAGAAATTTTATTTAAATTTTGTATAGATAACTGCAAAAACTGGTTACAATTTTTATCTTTTTCGGCAGGTTTGCGGCAAGACTTTCCGCGTGTCTTACTGCCTGACCCTTCACATGCGCACGCACACGGGCGTCCGGCCGTACGCCTGTCAGCACTGCGGCAAACGCTTCAAAGCGTCCTCGGTCTACAATCATCACCTGCTAACGCACGGCGAAGAACGCGCCTATACGTGTCCGTATTGTCCGAAGACGTTCAAGACGCGGGTCCAGCTGGCCGGTCACAAAAACAGTCACACGAAGCCGTTTCGGTGTACTGAGTGTTCACGGCCGTTCGCATCGCTCTACGCAGTTCGCGCGCACATCCAGACCCATAAGAAGGACAACAATCTTAAGTTCAGTTGCTATGTATGCGGCGCATCGTACGGTCGAGCGTTCGCCCTCAAGGACCATCTGAAGCAGCACGGCCAGGATGTACTAGCGCTACCGGAGCCAGCGCGGGAGGAAGAGGTACACGAGAACTTCCTTCTTGGCGAGGAGGAGGCCGAAGAAGATGAATTCGCAATCCCGACGCCACCGCCGCCGCCATCACTCCCCGTTGCGTGCTCCTCCGGCGGCGTGAACGACACCGACTAGGGTGTCGATTATGGCAATTGGATTCTAGTCATAGAATCATAACGCGTTCCGTAAGCTTACAAAGCTAAACCTACGTACAAAGATCATTCGTGGAGAGGATTTACAATCGACACGGATGGTCGTCGCGAGTACACGAGAGTTTCAAGTTCCGTGAGTTTTTATGCGAGATAATAAAACGGATTTTTTACTAAACCAATCACGATCGATTGGAACCTAGTTGTACGTAAGCGTTGTTGACTCGTTAATAAAGTTTATTCGTTCGAATTTCTCATATCGTTCGTCGTTTTCCGTTACGAGATTCGTGAGCTTGATTTGGAATCGAAGGCATTCCGTCGCCAGAAGCAACTAATCCTCGAATACAAATGTTGTACTACCTCAATCGATTAAGCTGAACATAATTACGAACGAGGATTAATTGGCGATGTTTATTTGATTCTTAAAAAAAAGCAAAAATTAAATATATTGATTGTAATATATTCTCGTACACTGAATTGCAAACTTTCAAGTACATTTTTTAATACAAAATTTTGTAATAAACTTAATAATTTAAGAATTATACATTTTTTTGCATTGCATACTTATGTCCAACAACTAATCGGCGAAATTTAGAAAGTAAATAAAGCTCACGAATTACTCATCGATGAAGGAAACTATCGCGATTAGTTAAATAATGTTAAGTTTCAAATACATACTTTTAATTTATTTAAAGCTGCTTGGCAGCAAGAAATTAATTTTCGTATGTAATATATACGAGTACGCGTCAGCGAACAAACTCGTTTTAGTTTTAATTTTGCGATTATTTAATTTATTATTTATAATGACAATTACGACTTGTTGATATAATTACGAAATGTTACACTCACATAATTATATCAATTAAAGTTACTCAAAAGAGATTAAAGGATCGATTCTGTAACCTTAATGATATCGTTATGATATCATTGCGCAAGTTTTTTGTATCATGTAATAGTTGCGCAATGATACCATAACGACATTATTAAAGTTACAGAAACGACCTCTAAATTCCGGGACATGCGCAAATTAGAATTTTATTCAAGTGAGAATTGATCCGGAATTATTTTAAATTACAATCGTTTAGTCTTAATAATTTAGAATTTCTAAATGTTACGCTGGTTGTTACATGCTGTTGTTGTTTGGAAAAGATTTTATGACAAATTAAATTTTTACTCAAAAAATTTGTTAATTGAGTGTTGTTATTTCTATTTTTTACCATTAGATTGTCTCTGAACCCAAAAAACAAGAAATAATTCTAACAGAGAAGATAAGAGACTGCAACATTTCTTCTTGCATCTTCACATATAATTCACACACTGGAGTGAGATTTGGATTGGAATTTCACATTATGTGAAGCTCATTTTGAATTGGCTGTTTTTATTACCGATATATTAATTTAGGCCAGCACAAGTTAACAATTATGGCCTCCATAACCGATCTTGTGTACACGATGCTAAAAATCGATCCGAGATCTCGGATAGAGAGAGAATTGAACAATTTGGCCAATTGATTAATGCAATTGAGGTACGGTCAAGATGATGTTACAAATGTTTTGAAGCATCTTTTGATTGGTCAGTTTGTAAAATTCTTTGTTCTGATTGGTCAAATCAAATGCTTCGAAGCATTTGTAGTGTCTGACTGCAGGTCAATTCTCTGTCATTCAGGCTTTACAATTGTCTCGATCGCCACTGTTGCACATTGTTGCCGAGATCGTCAACGTGGTCGAACATGTGCTTTGGCTGGAAAACATTTCTTGTGTGGCTTATATTAACTTATATTACAAATAAGTTTAATTACTCAGATTCGAAAGTTGTGCGTGAATTCGCATATTTCTATTGAAAATTTCATGGAGTGAGTACAACAGAAAAAGATTTTTCATTGTTTTTCGCTTTCAGGCAGGAAAAATATTTATTCAGAAATCAAAATTAGATTATTTGGTGAATTAAGGTCCGAATTAATAGATGTTTCTCAGATCTTGAGATATTTTGAGATCTATAAAACCCATAAAATTCGGAATAATAGTGATTTTTGGAAAGATGTGGTCCAACGCGAAAGACACGTGGTGTCGAATCCAGTAAACGGAAATGGATTGTAATGGATAGAAATGGATTCGTCTGGTCCCCAGTAAACAAAAATAAATTTAAATGAATTAAAAATTGCAATTTATTTTAATTTATTTTCGAGTTCGCGCTTTAGAGTTCGAGAGTATTTTTGAATTCAAATAGACTCAAATGAATTAAAATTCGAAATGCGCTGTATGAATACATCCAAATTCATCATGATGAATTGGATGTATTCATATTATTTTTTGATTCAAACGGATTCGTAAAATCTGAAGCGTGAATTGTTTTGAATTCGAAAATGTCGAAATGAGTTAATTTCTATCCATTTCAATTCATTTTCGTTTGTATTTGTGTTGCAATAAAATTCTTATTGAGAGTTCTTTCTTTACACGTGTGAGAGTAGTTGTGTGTATGTGTGTGTGCGGAAGCAAAAACAGCGGACGCAACAATACGCTATTCTGATAGATGAACAAAATGTTACTTCTGCAATTCTGATTGTCAATACGTCAGCATGAAGGCAAACAAAATTAATTTATTGCTACGTGATTTTTACATATAATTATAGATATATAATATTATTAGTTAGTAGTTAGATATTAATAGATATATAATATTATTAGTGACATTTTAACATATGCGAAAAGAATACAAAGATCATTATGCTTCATATCTTTTATCTTTTTTCAGGACATCCAAACATTTTCTATATAAGAATAATAATGTTAATCCATATCCCTATATCTATAGACAATCTACTCTTGGTACGGATATTGATGATACTGAAAAGGATATTTATTTCATTTATCAATTTGTAAAAAATGCCTTTAGTGGGCAATATGACAGCATTGGTAATTGTAGCAAACCTGTTGTTGACATAATTGGACCACCTAAGAAAAAGTGGGATGAACATACAGAACAGATGTATTACGATGTATGTTTACCAGTAAAATTCTCATATAGCACCGAAAATGTTCAAATGTCTCAAAAATATCTTCAACTGAAAAAATGAAACAATTCATAAAAGTTGCGAAATATGTTTGTAACATTTCTAAGATGTCTCTGAGATAGCGAAATGTTCGCGATTCTTGCACTTGAAACCTTGAAGAAAAATTGTTGAAGATTACTAAAATAATCAAATAGCTTTCTGAAATATTACTAAAAAATTACTGAGAAATGACTGAAATCTTTCCGAAATATTGTTGATTGTAATATAATAAATTTAAACTCTGAATATAATAAATTTAAAATTATAAAATTCAATTTAAAAATTTAAAAATATATTTTATATATATAATATATTTTAAAAATATTTCTATTACAAGTCTTTTATATCACAAAATTTTAGAAATATTTCTATTACAAAATTTCACATAACATAAATTTTACAAAATCCAGAAGTGTTGCACATGAAATGTGAAAGGTTGAAATCTTCTGAAAACTTTCCACAACAATCAGTGCTATATGAACTATTATTGATTTGAATAAAGGAATCACAATCACGTTCTAATTTTGACTACAAGATGATGTAATATTCAATTAATATTTTTCTATCTTTTTAATATAGGTAATTTGGCGCATTGGGGAACTAGGAGAATTCGACTTTTTAAGTAGAACTAATCTTATAATGAATTCTATAAAGCTGCAAAGGGACATCAATCAAAGTTATATTAGTATGTAGTATTTGAATTGATAAATAAGATATTATTAAAGAAGCATGCTTCTATTTAAAAGAGATTATAATTATATTTTCTGTTTTGAAGATATCGAGTACCATGAAGATGTGTTTCCAATCAGAATCGGTTTGTACGAAAGACATGATTTTACGAAAATAATACGAATTTGGGCTGAAGATTCTAATAATCAATGGTTTCTATTATGGGAGGAAACAAATGTACGGAATGCATCCCATTTCACCATAACTTCAACAGACTTTAGAAACCTATATTTTCCGACTTTACGGCCATGTAACTTTAAAACCAAAATGTTCAGATTAGAATTTAATTGTAATTTAACTGTAGCTCTGAAAAATCTAGAGGCAGTGATGCTTATTGGTACATCAGAATTAATCCTTCCTAAAAGTCCTAAACAAAGTCTAAATAGTCTATTACGAACCATTAGATTTCTTCATGTAAACAGCATTATGACTGTGGATTTATCACAGCATTATTGTGCTAAGCACTGGGATATGTGCCATCTTCAAACAAATTTACGTGAATATTGCGTTATTTCTAAAAGGTATAATAATCGATCAATATAATACTCAATCAACGCAATATTCAATCTTTTTTTATAAAAATTAATTTATTCCAATGTTATTCACAGCAATACAGTATTCCACAAGGATGAGCTCGCGCATAAGCAAGTATCTCAGGAGATAATCTCTGATTATACACAAATTCTTACACAAGGATATACGCGGCGTTATTTTACAGTCAAAGATTATTCGAATTATGACAAATTAATAGAAAATCTTGAACTTATATGGGATAAATCCAAGGAATTACCACGTTGCAGTTTTTCTCAGCTTCCTGTAAAGTATTCTATAAAAAAGTATTCTAACATATACAATATTTTCTCATACACAGACAGCACAAAATATTTATAAAATATTTATAAGATTGTATATATAGAACATTTATAAAAAAATTTCTGTAAAATCTTTATTATATATTTTTAGAAAGTAAATTTCTAGAATATTGATGAAAAATGTTTTGTGCTATCTGGATAATATTTATTGTAATGTTATTTCATGTATTAAAATATTATATTTTGTCTTTGCAGGATGAAATAATATTAAAAATATTGAAAAAATTAGATTTGAAGTGGTTATGCCGCATGAGTAGAGTAAATAAACGTTTGAATAATTTGTCACGAGACCCTCTGTTTTACAAAAGTTTGAATGTACGAAATATACTCTTTACGTATCCGCGCTCTAATCTTTTAAGTATACTTAATTACTTTGAGTCCAGATGTACATCTTTGAAACAATTGGATCTATCATTTTGCAACATTTTTGTTCCAAAATTTAAGATCTTTCTGTCTACTTGCGGCACACTTTTAACGCATCTAAAATTTAGTTACTGCCAATCTATCGACAACTCTGTTCTACTTCAAATTTCAAAGATATGCCAAAATTTAAAAGGTAAAAATAAGGTATAAGCTAACCCAGATAACCAAGCGTGCAGAAGCAACTTCGCGCACGGCGTGCTATCAACTTTTGCGCAGTTTGTTATCAGGATAATAAATATAATTGTTAAGATTTCAGGTAAATTGTAGATGATTAATACATATATATTTTTTTAGAATTGGATCTAACTAATTGTTATCTCGTTGATGACAATGGATTATCTTATCTTGAAAATCTAAAGTTTTTGGAGCGTTTACATCTTAATAAGGTAAAGGACATAAAAACTCAAACACTTTGCAAAATACTGCAGAGGAATAGACAGATGCGTGATTTAAATGTAGCATACTTGGATTTAAACGCAGACACAATCGCAAAAGAATTGAAAAATTCATGTCCAAAATTAGAAAGGATAAATTTCACGAATTTACACTCTCTTACAGAACAAGGTATCAATGACCTTGCTGACTGCAAAAATCTACAGGAAGTGAACTTTGCTTGTGTCCAGTATGTATATGATTTAGTTTCTTTAAAATATATATTACCACATATTCCACAGTGATATTTGTATGTTATCATTGATATGTTTGCCTCTTTTACATGCATATTGAATAATTGGAATATATTGGTCTGTTTGCAAATGAAGGACTTTAATAATTGTATGACTTTTGTTTCCAATGGCAGGATGGCTGATGATAATTTACATGACCGATGGGATAGTTTCTTTAAATTGTTCTCCTTCTGTCAACGCTTGGAAAAAATTGACTTGAGTGAATTTATATTTGTCTCCGATTATGATTTGGAAGCACTGACGCTGTGCGAAAATTTAAAATGCTTAAAGTTAATGCACTTAATATCTGTAACACCCGAGATATGTATCAAATTATTCGAGCAATGTCCTAAACTGGAAGAAATTGATCTTAGTTTCTGTACAAACTTAGATAACAACTTGTTTAAAGAGTGGAACAAAAAATATCAGCATATATCGATCATATTTTCAAATTATGATGTTAACGCAGTAATTATTTACTAAGTCCTGCGGAGCTTGCATCCTATCGAGGAAAAAATTAAAACTAATTATAAAAAATTAGATCTCAAACGAATTATAAAATTAGAACTAATATAGCGAATTTTCCCTTAGAGAGAGAATGAGAGAAAGGGAGAAATATATCATTTTCTATTTTTCTATTAATTATAGTAGTTATTGTTGTGTGACTCTTCTCACCCTCTAATCTTCAGTTACCCGCACCGAATCACCTCCTTTGCCAATTCCGTAACTGAGCGGTCGGCTGTCGGAGCCGTCTATTTTTATATTGTCTTATATTTAAAACCATCTCAAATATTATCTTAAGATGTTATCAATCAATTACAATAAGAAAATAAGAATTGACTACAATCCATGAATACCGGCCACCGGCCACCGGCCTACGAGCAAAGCTGAGTCCCTCAACCCATCGAAAAAAAAGTATTGCAATCATTCTGTCGGAGAAATATTTATGTAGTAAAACGGTTACTTGTCTATCGACGACGAGCGAGACGATTACTAATTAATCAATTAATCCAGCCGGGCTGCCGAGCGACCAAGCCGAGCACAATTAGCGCAAACGCTATGTGCAGTGCCGCGGCTTTCATCCTCATTTACCTTGACTGCCGTCTGATTCATGTGGATTCATGGTAGACCGTGGTGGGAGTCAGGTGTGAATAGTGAATTCGCTTCCAAGCAGAGCGCAGAGCTTCCAGATAGTTCCAATCCAAGTCACGTCACATCGTCAATATCAGTCCTTATCAGTCAGTGGTAGCAAGTAGTAGTCAGTAGCGTCTCGGAGTTGAAAGTCCTGGCTGAGAGGTAGTGTCATTATTCATTGTGCGTTAGTAGACGTCGGTAGTGATGGAACTTTGCAACGGCGAAAATAGGACGAAAATAAACCCGTTTACCAATATTTCGTTTCTGCGTGTCGCAATAATTCTCTGTGTAATATCGCAATGCCTGGCTGTCCTATCCGACAAACAATTATGTTACAACAATTATTCGGGTAATTGAAGCCATACTTTAGCCCTGAAACCCATAGCACAGACTTTCACCCTCAACTTGGTTACATAATTATTGCAATGTTTTCTGTTGTTATTTAGAACCCATTTCGTTGGTCAGGACTTTATTCACTTATCAATCAAACGATCGGAAGGTAATGTCATTTAATGTAGAGGACACTGTAGAAGTCAAAGTTTTCAGTAAAGGAGCTGGAAAACGGACAGATTTATGGGGTGTCGAGGTACATTTCATTATTCATTGCATATTATTGACCTTATTGCAACGTGATATACTTCTATTGTTCATACTTTTAAAGGTTTTCGCTAATATCTAAGATTGGCATCCCTTAATTCTATAAAAGATCTGTTTTCTCCATATTCACTGACCTCTGTTCTAGATAAACGGCAAGCGTGAATTCGCTCCCAAGTCACTCCTAAAGGAATACAAAGTTTTAAAATGTGATTTGTCGTACGAAGTGCCTGCTGTCTATAAGTTTAATGGTAAAGCTAATAAAGTTTCAGCCCAAGACCCTCGAGTCGGAGAAGGACAGCGAAGAGTCACACACTTTATTGGAAGATGAATTGCCTCAGGATGATAAGACACCATCATTAAAACTCATAAATGACAGTACCATAGAAGAATCATCTTATGGGATCAATGCAGATAGCATATCACCTTCTTACGAGGTGATAAATGGTACCACAGTTTATTTTGAAAGTAGTCTATCTGTGCAACCCAATTTTGTAGCTGGGGTTGCACAGGCTACTGCATTGCCGAATGAACAGGCTTCGATGGCTTCTGATTCTGAAATAGTTCGCGAAGGACTATCATCCGACAAAGATACATTTATTAGCAACAAAAAATTACAGCCGAGCACGAACGACACCAGTGATGAACTTAAAGAAATTATATCGCCGATAGATACTCAGAAACAAACTAGCTCCGAGACCGTACCGCTCAAGAATCCGGAAGGTATAATCAGTTCAAACCTATACATATAGAATATATACATATTAATATATTTTGATATTGGTTATATCTAAACTTAGATGTTTTGTGTGTTTAGTCGAAAGTCAGATCATTCAGTCTGTGGAGGAAGAAACCTTGCCTGAATATGGTGAGCACATAAGCAGTGAAGATAAGATTTTAAACGCGAATAAGGATGAAGATAATAGCTTGGAAAAACTAGAACCTACATGCATATTAGGTGAAACAGAAGGTATCAATTATTTTATTATAATACACAATATATAGGGGAGACTGGGGCAATTCGAAAGGTGGGGTTATTCGAAAAAATGGAAATATCTTTGAATGGGTACATGTTAAAAATTTACTTTAAATACTGTAAACGCGTCCTAATGTAACGATGTTGCTAATAAAGTTTCGTTGGCGACGACGTCATATTGAAGTCGTAGCAGTAAAAAATGTGTTTTGCGATAGTCGAAGTAATTTCTGACAGTCAGCATTTCTTCAAAATTTAAGTAAGATAAATAAGATTCTTTTTGAAAACTTTGAATGTATCGTGTCCAATTGAATGTATTTCGTGTTTATTTTTTGCTGTGTGATGTTTATTTTTGTAGACCATACGCAATAATGTGCAAAGTTGACGCCATGGCGATTCGAAACACCGAATCGTCATTCGAACAATTTTTTCTTTTATATTCGCATTCTATGTACCAAAATACACAACTTAATACTCAA
>QKQZ01035237.1:0-31331 GCA_003595255.1 Solenopsis fugax
ATATAATATAAAATATATATTATGTATATATATATAGTATATATTTTATATTTATATTTTACATCTCGTTAATATATTATGCGCTAAATCAAAATTATATTGGCATAATATCTACTTTAACCGTAAAGTGTTATATTTTTCTCATATTAACATTACTTCGGATGAAAATTTTCCCATAAGATTGAGAATTATTTTAAACTTTTAAGAATATTTAAATCCTTTTTTTACATCTATAGATTGCAAGATGTTATAATAGAATAACTGTCCATAGTATTTATACTATTTTAATATAATCAAATTTTATTAATCCTAGGATAGTAATATACGTAATTTGCGTACAACTTTCATGCATTTTATTCCTTTTATCCACCTTAATTCATTCTAGTAAGCGTCATTTCTGAATGTTAAGCTGTACTCAGATATGTCCAACTATGTTTAACTGTGTCATTGATATTAATATGTAAATTTTACTTCAGCAGAGAGTTCAATTCGGTCATGTTCAAGTTAATTTCAAGCTATCAAAATTTTAATAACGAAAATTATACTAAATTTGAATTAACACTTGGGTGAAAATTCATCCATAGTAGCGCTCAAAGCTTGTCTTTAAATTAAATAAAAAAGGAAATATTCTCATTCATTTGATTTTATTTTTTTATGGAACATATTTACCGTGCGTTGACTTAATAGTCGATTCAATTTAATAAATAAGATTCTCCTTTTGTTGCAGCGTTACTCAGGCAGAGTATGTCTCCAGTAGCGGATTCTTTGATGAGTGGTTCTAAGACGTCGGTGTCTCAACCGATCATCGATTATTCCCGCTATGTGAGGAGATATACATCCAGTCAAGAATGCGGCAGTACGTATTGCAAGGAACTGGGCTGCAGGGAACACTTTCATTGTCTAGATTGTAGCGGAAGGGTGTTCGTGAAGAAGGAGGAAATGATCAGGCACTTCAAGTGGCATAAGAAAAGGGACGAGTCCTTGCAGCATGGTTTCATGAGGTACTCACCGACAGACGATTGTTCGGAAAAGCATCCTGGCCGTGTCTGCCCGCACAATAGAAAGCAGACGCACTATCATTGCATCCACGAAAATTGCGACAAGGTATACATATCGACATCGGACGTGCAGATGCATGCGAATTATCATCGCAAGGACTCGGCCATAATACAAGAGGGCTTCCAGCGATTTCGGGCCACCGAGAGTTGCGCGACTGATCATTGTCCGTTCGTTGGGCAACGGACCACGCACTTTCACTGTCGTCGACAGGGATGTCGATTCACATTCAAAAATAAGGCCGATATGGGTAAGAAACGAATGCTCGCGTGATTAATGCTCGCTCGCGCTCCAAATAGAAACTATCGTTAATCAAAACCTTTCACTGGGAACTTAATATGTCAAATCAGATTTAATTCTTAAGCTGAGAAATGAATACGTTGATACATTTTTTATTTATCAACGTAACATATCTTATTATATTGTCGTTGTTTCAAATCTCCGAGATATCTTCTACAAGTATCTTTTTATTTTTCTTTTTAGACAAACACAAGTCTTATCACATCAAGGATGAACAACTATCGCGCGACGGTTTTAAAAAATTTATGAAATCGGAGGCCTGTCCCTTCGATCAGTGCCGATTCTCCCGGGTTTGCAATCACATTCATTGTATACGACCGCACTGCAGTTACGTCTTGCACTCTTCCGGTCAGCTCTTTTCGCACAAACGGAAACACGAGCGTCACGAATCAGAACTGGCTTATCGGAAGTACAAACAGATCACCGCCGTAGGTGGTGTTCGTCCACCTGGATCATGGGCGCCGGATGAATTGAGCACTCAAAGCTTATCTTTAAGTCTGAACGGTGAGAGCTCGAACGAAGGCAGAGGTTCTCCATCGTACTATTCCTTGGAGGATTCTTTCCAAAGCGCGAGCGACCTCGCTATGGATCTCACCGCTCCAACCACGACCATTACAGCTAGCGGAAGTTCCGTTAATCTCGATCAACAGCAACATCAACAATCTCAACAGCTCACCGCCGCCGAATTGGCTTATCTAGTGCCGGCTACCTCGGATTGCGCTTGTAACGCAGGCAAAAAGCACCATCATTGCGGATTAGACCGCTGCGGAGCGACCTTGAAAGATCCCCGGGAAGTCAGAGAACATCTAAAGGAGCATGAGACGCAGGAACGCATAACAGATGCTTTCTTCGAAGAAGGTGGCTGCGACGACAGTTGTCCGTACGCAGACAAAGAGAAGCATTATCATTGCAATTGGGAAAACTGCCGAGAAGTAATACTTTCTACCGACAAGCCGTTTCGCAGATTGCAGCATTACAAGATCCACGAGTACAGCCGGCAATTAAACCTCTCCTGTTCCTCGCACGCCCTATCCTCTGATGTTACATTGACTCACCTGACAGACATCGATGCGATGTTCAGGCGGAAGCGTGGTAGACCGCCTAAAAATCGCGTAATAGAAATCTGGTCGGGCGGTGATCCCGCGACACATACCCATGATTCGCCGCAAGCGATCTTCACGAGTTTTAAGCTTCCCAAACCGCAAACTCCTAATTTAACATCTAATATGCTAATGGATGATCGAGAAGGTAGTGTATCACCCTCGAATAGTTTGGGCGAGCCGGATGGATTCGCTACCTTTAACCCGGAAGGATGTCCGGATACGGCTTGCGTGCTTAGATCGACCAGGCACCATCATTGTTCACAATTACGATGTCATTTCTCCACCGATCGGCCAGATCAATTGCTCATGCATAGTAAAGATTTTCACGACAACGTTGACATACCACCGGGCTTCGCCTTCTATGACAAGATGGTCGACTGTCGACTGGCTGGCTGTCACAGCAATCGTGTTAATCGTCATTTCCATTGTACTAGACCGAATTGTGGATATTCATTTGTTAGATACTCGACAATGGCATTGCATGAGAAGCAACATTCTTCCGGTCACGCCGAATCCTGCAGTCAAGAATTAAATAATCAGGAATGTCAAACACAACTACAGTCGTTGGTCCAAGAGACGAAACCTAGAATCCAAGTAAAAAATCCCGCCGAGCTGATCGAGAAGCCCGACGAGAGTCTGATGACAGCTGATCAGGAGAGCAGGTCAATAATTGAGGATAAAGAATCCGAGCTTGCGAGTCCCGACAACGGCAAGACCACCGGTAAGTATGAGAGAAGGATGCACAGATCAGTGCACTCTAACATCAATATTTGGGCAAATTTTGTTTGGCAATGTTCTTTTTTTAAAGAACACATTAAATACTTTCTTCCACTCAAATACATATGCATGCTCTTTTCGCACGTAGTCGCACACCAGTTTACAAGTCACACTTTGCGTTTGTCGTTGAAGTAGAACACTCTTTGATTTCTTCCGTTGTTTGTTATGTATCAGGAGATTGTTTTATTGTTTTATTTCCTCGATGTATATACTATATACACACGGTGGCTGTATTTATAACGGGCGGTATATTTGAAGTGTTGGTTGTTTGGTTGATTGTTGCTAGTGGTGAGGGCGGCTGGCACCTATTATCCGGTCAGTGGACCGCCGAGCGAACCCGCACTTCCGGGCGTCGTGCTATCCATGCGAACTTCCGTGCACCAAGGTTCGTCTGTCTCTTTTCGTTCAAGTTTTGTGCTTTCGAGAGTGTTTCTATATTAGTAAATTAGCTCTTCTACATCTCCCGCGCTTATTGGGGACATATGATCCGAGCTCAAAGAAACCTTTGATTTTGCAGAATCCCCAGTTATGCCGTCTATGAGCTCCACTTCGTCGCACACCTTATACGGACCAGAACAAAGCTGCAGCAGGCCGTTCTGCAAGTTGAAACGCAAGAATCATTATCACTGCAACGCGTGTAATCAAGCTTTCTCCGAGTTGGATCGCTTGGTGGCGCATATAGCAAAGCATTCGACTGGTGCCATTCTCAGCCAGCAGCAACACGACATGGTCAGCCCATCGCCTAATCAGCTACAGCACGATTACATCGCGCAACTATCGCAGAAACATGACTTTATGTCGCCGAACGTTCAGATAGCTCAGAACATTCAGAACTTTCAGAGCCAAATGCAACGGCAGATGCAGCAGACTCTCAATCAACAGTCTCAATCGAAAGATATAAAATTGGAGAAACCGAGATGCAGTATCGATATCGGTGTGCAAAATGTCCCAAACGTTAAGCGGGAACCATCCGAAATTATATGTAGAGACGAAGGCAACAATACCGTAATAGATAGTCACGAAAACGGTCAATTGCCGCAACCTCCAATGCAGCCTAGTAATGTGCAACAGCCTTCGATACCAACAAGTTTCGAGCTTGATCTCAGCCATGGTTTTCACTTCCCAAGTCCTGCTGTGATGGCCGCAATGAATCAACAGATCGCCCTAATGAATCAGGCCCTACCACCGTTTCTTCAGCACGGCGCAATGTACGCTGGTGCACCTGGGTTAATGTTCGCACCCGGTATATCACCGACCAATTTTCTTCCACCCGCGAGAGATGAGAACCCCCTAGCCTCGCTGGCAGCTAATCTTAATCTAAACAAAAGATCTCTCTCACCGCCAGATGCTAATTCACCAGAAGCCAAGAAGCAAAGACTTCATCATTCGATGCGTATGCTGAAGGACGAGCCTGTACCAGAGGGATATGTCAGGTTAGTATGATTTTTTCGTGAATGCTTAGCTGAAAATTCAATTTTATTTTATTGTTATTGCAGATTCAGATTTAATGAGGACTGCAGGTACCCTCATTGCGGCTACAGAGAACATCAGACTCACTTCCACTGCATGCGCCAAGACTGTGGCTATTCGTTCTGCGACAAAACTCGTTTTGTGCAGCATACTGCGAGGCACGAGCGGTTGGATACCTTGATGGGTGGTGATTTCCAGCAGTATCGGGCCAACGTGCCGTGTGGCAGGGCTCAATGCGCATACACGTCATCCCTCGGGTCAATGCAGAACAAGGCGTCACATTTTCACTGTTTGAAGTGCGATTTCGTCTGCACAGACACGAACAAGGTGGTCGCTCATCGGCGGCAACACGCCAAACTAGACAGTATCGCGGCAGCGGGTTTCCAGAAATTTACGCCCAGTCAACCGTGCGGAGCTGTGCAGTGTCAACACTCTGGCAAGCAGACGCACTATCATTGTCTGCAGTGCCAATATGCAGTGTTGGGCCTGGCGCAGATGTCGGCACACAAGTACCGACATATGGACTCTTAACGATCTCCCGTAGAAGTCTTGTATGTAGCAGGACGCCCGAATAAAACATTATCTTGGTCCCTGTAGACATTCCCTAAAGAATGGCGTAGCCTTGTTCTAACTAGGTGGAAATCGAGCGAAACTGATAGAGGACTAGTCAACGACTTTGTCGCAACTCGATCGATATCCACCGTCGATAACTGTCCCGCGTAAAAGAAAGTCTAAACGGCCATCCGTGAAATTCCGGAAGACGCCTATTAAAAGACAAATTCCTAGTCCCTATAGACATTCCCCGAAAGAACACTCGAGTGTCTCGATCGTTCACGATCGGGCAGCGTTCCTGGTAATATGGATGATCAGTGGCAACCGGTAGGGGGCTAGTCAATAACGTTTATCTTCGAAATGAATACTATTAGGTCGAGATCTTCGAATAGATATGTTTGGTATCTGTGGTTACGTCGAGAAAAGGCGATTCTCGTCGTACATAGAGTCTAAGTTAGTTCACTGAAGAGTGAACTGACAATGAAAAATCGAAGAAACGATCGTATCGTCGAGCAATCTTTGCGGACTCTAAAAACGCTTCCACGAGCGAACAAAACGGAACTTTGATAAATGCAAGCGAGAATGGCGAGATTTATCGTATAGTTGAATCTCAAAATATAATTCTTCCGGACCATGACTCTTGGGAACCGGGAACGAGGAACGTGAGAGAATCTGGCGTAGCACTAAGACAATAATACGAAGTTTATAATATAGCTTTAGTATGAAAAAAAAAGACAAACTGTAATATTTAATAGGAGAGAAAAGAAACCTTGTACATTTTTCTCTTTGTTAGTGTCATCCTGTGTACCCTCCACGTAAAGTCCTTCCGATAATCTAGATTATAGAATAGTTTAATGCAATGTCCATAAAGAATGAAGATGAGTAGTAATACGAAGTAGCAAGTCGGTGAATTTGATTGATATTCTCTATACGTTGCGAGATAGTAGGGATTAATGCGACGGTCATATCTTTCGCTTTGGCACTGAAGAAACGAAAGATATCATTTTATCATCCATCGTCTAGACTGCAAATTTAAAAAATACCTATTGCGTTATGACGACGTTATTAACGTTCCTATTACGCAATTGATAATGAGAAGATTTAATAATAGCTACTATATTGAGTACTCTTTATCTATCTGATCATCTTTTATTGTAAAAATTACTAGAACGATTGCTTCGTAATTGATTTGATTAGTAACTGCAATTATTTATTTAATTGATTTGTATAATTTAGAGTTGATTGTGCAATGATGATAATGATCCATTAGAAGTTCAATGCATAAAATGACGAAAAAGAAAGGAATAACGTATATTTCGTGCTATTACGTTCTGGAGGGTACGCGATGAATATTACAAACAGTATTGATAAATTGAAAGTTAATTAGAAAGACTGCGAGCTAAGACACAAGATAAAATGGAAGATAAAATGGAAAAGAAAGTGATGGTCGTTGAACGATCAAGTTAGAAAACATGAAAATTAAGAGTTCGAAGAAACAGAAATTATATATGTGCGAAAAGAAAGAAAAAGAGGAAAGAAAAGAGATATATTCAAAGTATGTTCTAAAACAGAAAAAAAATAAAAACGGTCGCTGATCGACGTAATGCAAAACTGTTTAATATATGTGTGTATAGTATATATGTATTGTGATTAGTACGAATTGTTCAAGGCAGGAATTTCTCGCTTCTTCTATTCCTAAAGCAAGCTCAATGATGATATACAATTTTCATTCAGTAAGTTTATTTTCCTGCGCATAATTTCACCGTACACTTCTTATCGTATTGAGAGCACCTTCGCTCCTTCTCGTTTTCCGATGTAGCCGAGAAAAATGAATTCTTGTATTAATCAGATCTGTCTGTTATCTTTGAGACGAGATACAGTCTGTTTACACAAAGAACGATACAACACCGGATGAACGATAAGAAGTGTATCCGGAGAATTTTAATGCGTATGTGTATTCTCGCGTAGACACCAAAAAAGACACGCATATCTTCTCGACGGATAATTTAATGTAATTACGCAAAAATGTTATGCGACTGCTCGGCGAGAGGTGCCTTTAGGATTTGTTCCGAACTTTTGTAGGACCGTGCCTTAGCAATTTAACGTACAACGGATACGCAGGAAGCTATTTGTTTAATAAAACAGCAGAACCGAATCGATGATCAGATCACACTGTTAGACCTACATCTTATTTGTAGCTATGATCGAATTTCGGAGCAGTATATCGTAGTTACAATGGATGTTTACATATGCATCTGTATCTAATCTATAAATGGATCAATCGAAGACTGAATTCTAATTTTAGAAGAAAGAGTTAATTTTAAAGATAACAATTTCTAATAACAATCTCATCGATTTTGGTGATTCCTGATATCGCGTGATTCTTGATATGAAGAAAATCTTTTTTCTGAATTTTATTTCAATTGTCTGGCCGAAAAACGATCATAGATTTAATAGCAAACGAAAGACGTTAGTGCCTTAAAGATACAGCAACTAAATAAAACGTCGCGGAGTATAGTCGCCAATATTTATTATAAATGGCCATTTTCTAACATTTTTACATTTTTAATGAAATATTTGTAATATTTGTTTGAAAGAAAAAAAGAATTAATCTTTACAATTTATCGTCGCCGAGAACTCTGATTTTTTACATGCAAAATTCGAGAATTTTAAAGAGTGATACATGAACATTTTACTAAAGATTTCTTAGAATTGTATTCAACATTTTACTCAGAAATTTATTAATAAGGAACCTGCTTGCTTATACTCTAAAAAATGCAAAAATTTCACAATGTTGCATCAGCAGTAAAAGAACTTTTAAACGTTATCTTTTAAATATATCATGAAAAAATTTATAATATTTGTAATGTTACCAGAACCGGAATGTGTCTGCTCCCAATTAAGATATCGTCATGACTGTTTTGTTATCGTATTAAGTTATTAGTCAACTGCTCTAATTTATGTCGTAGACATTGGTCGACCATGAATTTAAAAAGATATCGTTCCCACAAACATTGTTACTGTCAAAGTTCAGACTCGACAAAAACATAAATAATTTTTTATAAAGAAAACATAAAAATGTCACATATCAAAAATACTGTAACAAAAAGTTGTGCTTTATCGTCGAAAACATGTTCAGTTTCTGCAGAGAAATATCAATTACATAGTGGCAATAACTGTGAGGCAAATAATTATAAAATGCTATGTATGAAAAGTAACACATCGATAAATAATAACAAAATTATTTATTTTAATTAGAAGTTTTATCCGTACACGCTGTAGTTATGAAAAGATACATTGATGAAAGCGACAATACGAACAGCAAAAAGTATGAAAAATTAAAATTTTGTATTTAAAATGTCATATTTAATTCTTACGATTTTCCACTTTACAGTACTAAACCCGTAAATAGACAAGTGAGACGGATCAATTGCGATAATTCTAGGGGTACCGATTATATTTCGGTCAAACTGATCCCTCGAAAGTGAACCGAGGATCTCAGTGTTCTAATAGTTTTCCTGAAATATTACAATAGTAGCATTCCATAGCAAGTCGATAGTCATCGATCCTGTCCACGTCGACGGTGCGTCGTCCTTACGCGGCAAATATTTAAAAATCGCGAAGAAAGTTCATCGGTCTCGCGGTATCGTGTGTCGTATTAACGATGTAACGCGATATTGAAGCGGATACCAAATCTTAGAAGCAAAAGAAGAAAAGATATCGTTCTCAGAACCGAAGATATGTTTCGCATCGGGAACGTGGAGAGGCTAGAGTCCAGCCATTAAACAAGTGCCATAAAACCACGCTGTAAAAGTCGAAGTACTGTTTTACTATGTTAAGTCGAGAGAGACACTTGCGCGGGACTAAGGAAGATACGGCATGTGGTCGATAGACAAATCTGTATAATATTTATTTAGTATTTAGAATCAATAGGGATGCGTGAGCGAAGAGAAAGAGAGCGAACAGAAAAAAAACAGTAGGAATAGTCGAATGAGAATGAGCAATTCGCCTGCTTGAAATGTAATTGCGAGAGGTGAATTCTGATTGTATGTTGAGTGAGAAAGAGAGAAGATTACTAACAACGGCGTATGATTGCCTTATAAACATGGGGAGAACTTCATTATATATATAATATATATAATTTATGGAGATTATTATATATATTATTATATAATATGAGATATACATATATAATAACGTGGTCATTGTCCGGAAACGACAACGGAAGCAAGACGCGAATAAAGCGAAACAGTATACCAGTAGAGCGTACTATTATTCGAAAAAAGCTAGAGAGATTCTATCGTATGATCGTTAGTGCTAAAATATCCGCTGTATGGATCTAAGAAGAGAAGAAGCTATTATATAATTTTATCTATTATTATATTATTATTAATATTATTACTGTTTAATTTTGCCCGTCATGCTTGCCTTGTAACCTTCAAACCTACACGGCGAGCATGCGGACATTATTCTATGTACTATTCTTTATTATTATTATTATTTTTATTATTTGAAGTTTTGCCTATCAGATCCACCTTGTAGCTTTCGAATCTATAAGGCGGATGTGTAGACTCTATTATTATTATTAATATTATTATTATATTAATGATTATGGAACCACATCGTATGTAGCTGTGATTTTGCTTTCAAAAAGTAAAAATTAAAAATATTTATAGCAACTGAGACGACATCTCTTTATATTCCGTTCAGTTATTACCTTTAATCTGCGCTTGTCATTTTTATCATATATTACTTTGTTTCCTTTTCTGTAAAATAGGATAGGAGATATTAATTAGCATGATGAAATAATTTGTGTTATAAATTTGTTGGCCGTCTGTCAATTCGACCGTTCTTATTCAGCATTTTCGTGAGAATCTAATTTCGTCGTGTCATATTTGATGCGAACGTTGCATATTCGGACACAAAAAAATCGCCTAGTCTTCCAAGGAATATTCGATATTAGTCACGATATAAGCGCCAATGCAATGCGTTGTGCAATTGTATAAAATTTATTTGAAGTACATTTGGAAAAGATAACATACGGCAACGAAAACATAGCGTGCACAGTCCAAAGTGAGTGATGTCAGTGCGTGAAGCTTTTGGACTTTGAAAGAGAGTTACTTCTTAATCTGTTTCTTAATGCTCTAGATCAAATAATCAGACTGTTTAATTAATACGGCCGAGATAGCAAAAATTTGCAACCGCCGATGTAACACGAATTTCAGGAATAAGATGTCGATTTATTCCGTATGCAGATTTGAGATTACAGACTCAACTTTCCAAATAAAATATATCGATCTCGAAAAATCAAGGCAAGAAATGAATAAAAAAAAAAAAAAGAAATGAATTTTGAATTTATACATACACGTTTTTCTTTTTATCTTATTTAGATATTCTCAAAGTATGATTAATAGTTTATAATAAATTATGACTTAATTAATTTTTAATGTATTCATTTGATATTTTAATCACCTTTGAATGAAGAAATATTACAATAATTCAAAGTAAAAATTTCTAAATAATTTAAATTTAATATCGATTTAATAATGGATTCGTGTAACTTATAAGAGTCATTCGGGGTCAATGACAACCAAAACTATTTTGCAATTTTCTAACTACGTCTGTGGAGATATATTCACCTCGTTTAAATACACTGTTTCGCTTCCATCCTGACTACTAAAGTCAATTAAAAATGCAATACTGGAAATAATAAATTGATGAAGTAGGAAGAAATACAGCGAGAAAGAAAAGAGAGCAGTAGACAAAAGAATTAAACGATTTACAAACATTTGTTACAATTAATTACATAGAACTACAAAAAATATATCTTTTTGTAACTGCAGTACGTAATTTCAAAAGTTTTGGCGTTGTAAAACCAAATTCGTAGTCCAAATTGCTTTATTACGTCAGCTTTCCGAGGTATTCTAATCTTAAATTAGAATAATTATTTGTAAATATTTCAGTTTTCGAAGACAGCGACCTTTTTGTTTAAGTATATCTCACGACGATCACAATTTTGAATCGTGCATTAATTTAATTTATTGTAAGCGTGTATTATAATGAGATTTTAAATTAAATATTATGCCACGTTCAAGATACTGGCATAATTAATTTTGGTTGCGCGAAACGTCAAACGCGACGACTCGGAAAAAATGAATTCGTGATCAGGCCGTACCGCAAATTGTTATTTGTTAGTTATAAGCCGAAGGATCAATAAATATTACATTGCAACATAATTTTGAACAAAAAATCAATTCAGATACACTATGACTTGAGAGAATGTTTTCTAGTTGACTATTTCAAAATAATTAAACTTTTCATAATAATCTTTTCGTAATAATATTAAACTAAAAGATATTTGTGCAAATAATCTGTATTATACTCTAATACATGCTTTTTTAATGAAACAACGCCATGTAAAATTTTATTGAGTCTTTATCATTAATATACGAAGAAACTAGTAATGCAGTTTTAAACTATATCATTGCAAAATTTGAAAAATTTTAAAAATAATGTTCTTCGAGAAAGATGACGGTGAGTGTCGAAATAAAACTAAAATTTCAAATGGAGAAAGTATATTGCCGATGTAGCTGCACGAGAAGCTCTGTTAAACATGCGTTGTAGAGAATTTCCCAGACATGTGATCATTTCGTGATGAAGACGTATGGTCAATGTGGTTGTCTAGACGAGTGCACGTGTTGCAAGCGTGACTCAGTAATTCGGCTGTTTCACAACTCTCGTCGTAGAAAAGAAAAGGGAATGACCTGTGAATTTCAGATTATTTTGATTTTGAATTTAATATTTTAAAACTTATTCATATTTATCATAAATGCAATAAAACCTGCGCCTACAAATACTTTATTCGATTTGTCGACAATTGTGGGAAGCTACATGAATAATTCACAATGATTTCTATTGCAAAACAGATTAAATGACCAATAGATTATCTGTATTTTCCTGATAAAAATTTGGATTGCATTTTTGCGAAAACGTAACAAACACGAGATGATAATTTACAAATTTAGCAATTAAACTATGATAAGTTTATTGAAAGAACTGTTGTTCTACCAGTTCCTTTTTCGAAATGTGTGGTCGACCTCACTTAGGATTACATCATCTCCAGTTTTCTTAGAGCCAATGAGAATGTTAGTTATATTTGCTCTCACGTGCTAAGCACGACCAGATAACGAATTGCGATTAATTTGACATTCGATCTTTATACATGTGTTACATACACAGATTCTGTGATTGCAGAAGAAGAATATCAACGCGATATCCAAAAAGATTCGCTGATCGTTTTCTGCATTGTGTTTGTACAGTTCTTGACATTGCAAAGCAGATAAAAGTGATGAAAAAGAGGAAAATTACAGCCACAGAAATAGAGCAGTGTAGAGTGGGAGAAAGTTCACTATAAGCAGAAATCAACTGGACATCGGTGAAGAGCAAAATTCATGTAGAAATATTTATAATGAATTTTTCTTAAAATAATCGAATTGTAAAAAAATTATAGAAATTATATGATTTAGCACTTACTAATATGGCGTTGTCTATTTTTTTAATAAAAATGAAAGAAAGAGAGAGAAAGAAAGTTATCAAGAAAAATAAAATTTATCAAAAAGATCTTAACTTTTAAAGATTCTTCGATATTTTCAGCAGACTTGGTTATTTTCAAGCCAAGAAGCACATGTGTTTTTGATATCTGATAATAAGTTGCTATCAGCAAGGTATGTACATTTTTCAAACCAAAATATTTGATGCGTCAGAGAGTTAACAACTGCCACGCATTGTAATTATGACAACAGATACGAAAAACATTTTGAACGGGCTTTTTCTGTGTATATATCTATTCATATATATATGGTGGCAAGATGCATAATTTAAATCTGTAAAACACGGATAAATCAATCCATAAATAGATGCAAATAAATATTTATTAATTTTGCTGTTCTGTTCCGACCTATTTCACTTTAAATGTATTTTATTTTCTTGTGAATATTTTATTTAAAAATTTCTTTCTTTGATATTTTAATGACTTTGTCTGTTAACATAAGATCGCTTTTCTGTGAATTTTTTTTATGTTTTAAAGTAAAATATCTTTTTGATTATACTAACCACAAAACGATATGGTAGTATGAACAGAAAAAAAATTAGTACACGAAAAAACATTCATTGTTATTAAGTAAATATATTTATTTTTATATAACTCTGTTCGATTTAAAAAAATATTTTGTAAGTTTATAAATAAATTTTTGTTTGCTAATATTTTTTTCCTACTTAAATATTGGATGAGATCAAAAATTCGTGCCGGATTCTAATAGATGTCATTACAAAAGTATGGTAACATCATTAATTGTTGCGTATTACACATCTATTAAAAAGTGACATTCAACGATTATTCGAGCGAAAGATTTATATTAATTAAATTTACGTTGTGGAAAAAAATTTGAAAATGAACGAAGAAAAGTTGCAAACGGAATGTTTTATCAATTTGAGAAGGGTGTAATAATAATTGGAACTGCCGTAGAAAAACAATCAACATGTTTATCAGTATTGTGCACCAGTAATTTGATTAATGTTAAAATTGTTACTGATAAAGACAGACTGATTTTGAGATCTGAAAAATGCCTATAAATTCGGACTTTAGTACTGAATAATAATTTTTACAATCTTTAGCTTATTCGATATATGCACGTGGCATGTTTGTCGGACTTAAAATACATTATTATGTAAAACCGGAATATGTAATATTAATGCTAAGAAATATCTATGAGATCTCCTCCTCCCTGGAAAAAACTATAATAAATTTATTGTAAAAAAAATATAATCATTGGCTTACAATCTCTGTCCTCGTAAAAAACTGTAAAGAGTTTGTTGCGAAAGAATAACACCTCAGCCATGTGGGATCTCATAGATGCATTAATATTATGAATTCCGACTTTATATGATGACTGCGTCCGATGAATATGCCACGTGCAGTTCGAATAAGCTAGAAATTGTGAATATTATTATTTAGCATTAAGATCCGTTGCGATTGATATATAGGCCTATTAATTTTATGTTTGATGTTACTATTTATTTTACATTCAGGCCCGGCAACTTACCTCGTGGGTATGGAATTTTTAGCTAACGAAGGGGGGAGGGCGGAGAGTACAAAGTGACGACCACTTTTTATTTATTAATTTTGTGCTCTTTATTGTTCCTTTTTTTACAATTGCAAATTGCGACGCTCTGTGCTCATTCCTGTTAACGAATTCATTTATTGTAGCGTCCAAGTTTTGGCCTATATCTTTCGCTGTATCCTTATGAATATATAATACAGCCGCATTATTCAGTCGCTTTTACGTCATGCTTGTATCCAAGCAGCCAACATCCGCGCACATTTTTAAAAATTTAGTTTTGATTTTTAATTCAATTTTTGGATTTCTTGGTTGTGTATTTTCACAATAAGCTAAATTTTGGATATGAAATGCTTCACGATTTCATATTATAGTTGCCAGGCTTGTTTAAATTAAATTGCTCATAATGTCACCATCTAATAATAAAAGGTCGACCAGAGCATGGCTGGTCATCAAGGTTGAAATCACCATGTCTAAACAAACTAGTTCTTGTTTGAATTCCTGGTGTACGATTTACAGACTTGACTATTCTTTTTACGGCAGTTTCAATTATTACATCTTTCCGAAATTTATACAGCATAACATGCGGTAAATGCAACTTTTCTTCGCTCATTAAAAAAAGTTTTTTTTACAACGTAAATTCAATCAAAGCACAAGTCTTTCGTTCAAATGTCTATTAAATATGTCATGAATATGCGACGCGCAGTTCGAATAAACTGGAGATTGGCTGCGTTCAACAGAAAAAGCAGTTTTGTAACATTCTGTTATAAAATTCTTCAGTAAGTGGTTTTTGCTCTTAGTTTTTGTCGGATTTGAATGTATAAACTAATGCTGAACGCAACCAGTAAAAATTATTATTCAGCATTATATAAGATTCGCTGCGACTGATATAGATAATCTTATATTTAACCTTATATTTAATGCAAAAATAATTCGTGAATTTCAACAGAAGAGATTTCTGAGAGACTCGACTTGATTTGATAGATTGACCGCAATTCGATATTTAAAAAGGATTGGTTATACTTTAAAGCCGATATATGGGTGGCACATTTGTTAAGTGAAAAAATTGAATTGAGTTTCTGCAGCTGTTTCTCTCTCTTTGCTTGGCCAACTAAATAAAGAACTATTTTTAGATCGAATTGTGACTAGTGATGAAAAATGAATCTTGTACAATAATATTCAATACAAACGTACTTAGAAATTAGCAGATGAACGTACAGAATCCATAATAGAAGCCAATTTGTATCCAAAAGCTATTATTCAACTATTTGAATAGTTGAATAATAATTTAAAAAACGTTCAATTTTTATTTAACATTACTTTAAAATTTATATTTTATATTAATTAATAATCTAAAATAATAATTTTAAGTAAAGTAAGGCCAATAAGACGAACAAAGATTTGGTTGTTTATATAAATCGTATTTCTTTAATTTAACAATTCAACACAAATGTTTCGACTCTACGGAGTCTTCTTCAGTGTGCAAACTATATTAATACATTAACGACGAGCTATGTACAACGGTGTTCATTTTTTTCGAAGTTCGAACGCAAACACTTATGGGACATAATAAAAATCAAATAAATATAAAGGCAGTTGAAGTCAGTGATCTAAAATTTTCTTGATTGTCGTTTCCTAAACGCGAATGAATCGTGTCCGGCTATTTAAAAACCACTCGTTTCTCAACATACGACATATGCAATCCGTTCGAGTCTCGATCATAACAAAGTTCGTCGCTGGAGTCCTTGTATAACATATTCTAATGGTATACTTATAACTTCTAGACAAGAATTGTGAATATATTATGTGTGATCTTTACTGATCGACGTAACAAGGAAAACTGCAGTTCAGTAAAGCGATCAGTAAAGATCACACATAATATATTGACAATTCTTGTGTAGAAGTTATAAGTATATCATTAGAATATGTTGTACAAGGACTCCAGCGACGAACTTTGTCATGATCGAGAGTCGAACGGATTGCACACGTCGTATGTTGAGAAGCGAGTGGTTTTCAAACAGCCGGACACGATTCGTTTGCGTTTAAGAAACAATCAAAAGAATTTTAGATCACTGACTTCAACTGCCTTTATATTTATTTGATTTTCATTGCGTCCCATAAGTATTTGCGTTCAAACTTCGAAAAAAATGAACACCGTTGTACATAGCTCGTCGTTAATGTATTAATACTGTTTGCACACTGAAGAAGACTCCGTAAAGTCGAAACGTTTGTGTTGAATTGTTAAATTAAAGAAATACGATTTATATAAACAATCAAATCTTTGCTCGTCTTATTGGCCTTATTTTACTTAAAAATTTTTAAACATTCATTAATTTAATATTGTTTGTGTAATTTTATTTATGTATAGAAATTTTTTATACATATAATTTAATTATTGTATTATATTGACTTTTTTTAGTCGTGTGTTTTTTACTCACTACTTTACGAGTAATAAATTATTCCAGATGCTATTCCGCATATGCAAAAATCAATAAAAATTGTAATTTTATATTTATTTATGAAAAAAGTTTGGTTTAATTATACATGTTTTATTTTTTTTACAATATCTATTAAACTGATCTGTTATTGGTATTTATGTCAGTCAACGTGAAACTTGATTTCCACGTACACATTACCTCGCATTAAATATTGTATCAAACATTCGCCTCTATAGGTTCCAATCAAATGCTTGTTTTTTTTAAATGCACACAGTGATGTGCGTTATAACGCGTGGCAACAAATATCAACATGGAAACTAGGAGCAAGGTATTCATGGATCATCATGAAGTATTAGATCCCGTACGAACGCAGAAATCAAACAATGTGATGGGAATCTTGGTATGAATGAGTGGTTCCGCTTAGGAATTCCCCCCTCCCCTCTCCCAATTTTTGGGAAAAAATCCGTAAAAAATTCTTGAATACTATTTTTATTATAATGTTATGTGCACATTATTTAAAATGTGATAAAATAATAAAAAAGTTTACTTTAATATGTTAAAAAATATTTAATATTAAAAAGTCTTATTTCAAATGTAAGAAATAAACGTTTTCCAAGCATCAAAATATGGTTTTTCAAACATAACAATAAACTTTTTTTAATGAAGAAAAGGAAACTTAACCCATTATTTTTAACATTTTAAAAATTGTTTTTAAAAATGTTTTCCAAATGTTTCAAAAAATAATTTTGAAAACATTGTTTAATGATTGAGATAATACATCCTCCATTAGGATACGCGAATATTTTACTAAAAAGCAAGAGTATGCATCCAACATTCACTATATTCACCAAATTTATCATTCTGTGACTATTTTCTATTCGCATAAATAAACTTCACCTTGCGAGAACTTTATACTGTGATATTAGCACCATACACAAGCTACCGTGATGAGGATCACTAAGGCTATGCTAACGAAGACCTATAAAGATTTATACACTCATTGACTGACCATGCCAACACAGAAAAAAATAGATTGAGTTGTTCAGCAAAGCTATAGCTATAATGCTTACTATATGAGGTCAACATCTATAGATTTGATAGTTCAACAAAGAAATAATGTTTGAAAACAATGAGTGAATTGTTAAAGCAACTTTCTTTACTACGATGAAAATTGATAATGTAACAAGTTTTCTTACGGTCGAAAAAACAGAGGCTATCTTAATTGACATGTTTTATTGAGAATTTTATATTCAATTGATTTTCACAAAAAATTGTTTTGTTATTAACATTGTTGTAAATATAATGACAAATATAATTAGTTATAATTATCAATTTTTTTCAGTTGTAAAAATTTGCTACTTTAACAAAAAACTAGCTGTTTAAATATTACGACTTGTTTTAACAAATCTTTTTTTTCTTCGTGTAATCATGTATTGATGTATTAGGACTATTAGGAGGATCATATTTTGAATAATAGATACATTTGTTGGACTCTGAATAAATTACACTAGTTTACACCCAAAAATTATTTTAACTCAAACAAAGTTTCTTATGGATTTTTGAGTAAAAACGATACCGCAAACCAAATTTCACCAGCACGTCAGGTTTTTAAAATAATAGTGTAATGTGTAAAAAATGACATTTTTTGCGATATTTGAGATTTTTTGTAGAAAAAATTGACGTTATCTGGAAATTCTAATCAGATGTTATGAATGTGTTCATCTCCTATAAAATGCAATTTTTTTTTATTTCGATATCTTATTTTTTAGCCATATATTCTATAAAAGGTTAAAGCTGGGAACTACTTCTGAGGTAGCGTCGCACGCACACTATGGGTGCTCAGCCAAAAGAATGATTTTAACAATATTTGTTCTCCTTTATATTATATAACTTTTGTCTCATTTTTTCGAAAATACATTTATTTTGAAAAATTTGAAATAGGCAATTAAAATGAGACATCCTATGTATAAATATACATGCAGTAAAATGTATCAGGATAAATTACATTGTATATATGTATCAATAACCTTATATTACGAATATTATAAATATATAGATGACTTCATCATCATAAGCAGAATATTTGCAAAACTCATCTCAGCAAAATTTTATATTTAAATCTTTCATATCATGCTTAAAATTTCAAATATCCCAAAAAAACCAATTTTTGCATATTAAACTGTAATTATTTCTTAAACTTGACGTGATGATAAAAATGGCTTGCGTCATCGTTTTTAGCGTCCATAAATCTGTAAAAAATATCTTGTCTGATTCATAATAATTAAAAAACATTTTGTTTTGTAAACTAGTTTTAATTATTTAAAACTAGTTTATTTAAAAACTTATTTTTTAATTATTTAAAATGTTCAACTTCTTTTAAAAAACACTGTGTGTATTATTAAAACAAAATATAGATGACTATTATAACAATGAAATAAAAATACATGAAAAATGAATGTTAACAAATGCATTGTTTTAAATTGATACTAATTTCCTTTCTATGTAGGAAATTCGCACAGAACAACAGGGTTAATTGGCTTTTTTAATCAAACTTATGTAGATTTAAAAACCATTAATTTTTAATGAGTTGGAGTAAATTAACACGTGTCTTTTACGACGTTTAATTTGATATTTTAATCAATTTAAATATTAAATTTCTTTTCGGCATAGCTTATCTGTGCGATTACATTTACATAAATAATATATTGAAAAGATATGCTGTGTAATACTGTGCTTCATTTATGCGATATTTAGAAAAATATATGAACAAAATTGCTTTTATAATAATTGGTTTAACAGAAACTTTCTATCGCTGCTTCTTGCGCTTCTGAGATTAAATTATGAAAAAAAAATGACATCCGTATTTATAAGATAACGTTAATGCGACACTGTTTTGTCTACATTGTAAAACAGTCTGGGGAATGAGGATCCCTACGTCGAACAGTCATTGAAGAGCACGCAGCACGTCACGTTCTCGGCGCGTGTCAAGCAGCCTTGAAAACAGCGAGATCAAAGAAAATGACACGTATTCTTTTATTGCGAAAAATTAGTATATGCCACTAAATTGGTATTTACTGGCAAAATTCTATTAGTCAAAGATATCATTATCATGGCATACTTAGCCATTAAATTGAAGAGAATTGTCTTCACTCATTACCTCTTTTCTTCGTGATCACGCATTCTCCACGTGCTTCAGCGAGCGGAGTTAATACGTCGGCCCTATAGAAGAATCTTCTGGGATCCTCGCAATCATCGCTCTTCGTGATCATACCTTGGCTTTATGTTTCAGAAAAGATTTTGCCTGCCTCATATTACATTAAAAAGCAACAAAATGATGTAAGAAAACGCAGCAAAAAGTAACGTTACAGCATTAAAATAAGAAAACATTATCATTGACTAAACAGCTTTATGACATGTATTTGTATTTAATACTTAATGTATCTCGAAACCGGTTTCAGTTAATTATGATTCAATATTTCAACATAGCATAGAATCTAAACTGACTATCAGCTGTTTGAATGTATTTTTTCTCCTTTTTCTCTCGCGGAAAGAATTCTGCTTCACTATCGTTAAATATAGAATATTTTGAAAAGTACATAGTGACTATATTTCTGAAACAAATAGGCATGGCTCCAAAACTGATGAAATGTCGCAGAATAGAGTTTCGGAGTTTCAATTTTATTTTAGTTTGAAATAGAATGACGAATTTTTCCACAGAATCAAAAATTACAATAGAATGACGAATTTTTCGACATAATAATTACGCATTGTCAATTTCTTCGAATTGCGGAGTAAAATCAACAGAGTGACGCAAACTCCGCTTCCGTTGCATGAAAGTATAATTTCATCAATAACACTATGCGGGTATCAATCAAGTTTCTACGAGCCGGCAACGCATCGGGGAACGAATGCGTGCGTGTCGAAAGTCTCGTCTCTGCGGTCGTGCACGCATTTCCTCGCGTCGATGACTTTTTTTCCCGTTCTCGGTATTCACACGGGAAACATATCTCGACCCTCCGGGTCGGCGCCATCAGCCAATCCAGAGTCAGCTCCGATAGAAGTTGGCGTTTGGACTGGTTCGGAGCATGCCGACATTCTCCACGCTGATCGTGCTCGTGAGTTTGGAGAGCCGGTAGAGGTGGATAAACGGACTGGTAGTTGTTAGCTGGCACGACCGAAGCTGGTTTAGTAACCGAGCGAGCATCGAGACGCAACAATCCACTCAGTACCACCAGCTCTTCCACTCGTGAGTTGTATTATTGATCGAGAGCGTTTGTTGGCGAGGCGACGCCAAGAATGGGCATATTTCGCGAATTTCCTATAGTTTTCAATCTCTACAAAAAGTACAGTTAGCTCTTGGCTATTTCTGAAATCGCGAGACAGGTGGAAGCTTTCAAGTAGCTGAGAAACAGATGCCGAATCCTCCATTACACTGACACTAAGGTAAGCAGCATGCAAAGTTACATCTATAAATATATTTACAGAATTGTAAAAGTTTTGGGCTTGATAGAATTTCCACTCTATCTAATTCGATTTAAAAACCCTCACTCTATTCAGTGTTACTTCAAATGGGGTCAATCGAAATCGTCCTCACGTAATACATCGTAAATAGACTTTTGTTTATAGCATATTCTAATTGCTTATTTTTTAATTAGAAATGCGTTCATAAGAATTTGTTTATGCAATGCATCAATAATTAATTCAGTGGTATAAAAAGCATGTATATGCCTGCATAGTTATCAGTGATTACCATTCAAATTTAATAGCTTTGAAAAAAAAAATTTGCATGTTGGTTTCGCATTTGAATTTAGACTTCATGATTTATACAAAAGAATGTATCTAAAATTTTTGCTAATGTATCTAAAATTTTAACTGGATACACATCTAAAAATAAATTTGTTAGACCATCAAAATAATTATATAAGATGCTAAAAAATTGGTTATTAGAATGTCAAAACATTTTTCAACTTTGTTCATTATACTTGAAGGTTTTTTATAATTATGTAAAAAAAAGATAATAGGCTAATAAATGAGCGAGTTGGGTATTATTTAATTAATTTCTGATACTATATAAATAGTATTAATAATTAGAGAACATTTCAACTTAACTGAATTCTTTTCAGCCGTATTATAATTTATATATTTATATATTTATAATAATTTCAATATACATTTTTTAAATAATTACATTTAAAAAAATTAATAAACAAATGCTAAAATTTCGTGTCTCCATCCATTAGTGTTAGTAATTACAATAAAAAAAACTTGGTGCTTTATTTATTGTTTTATTTTTGCAATATTAGTGACACCAATGGATGCAAACACAAAATTTTAACATTTATTTATTATTCTAATTATTAAAAAAATATACGTTTAAAATGTAGTAGTACGCCGCGGCTGAAGAGCATTTAGTTAAGATGAAATGTTCAGTAATTATTGATATAGCTAAAAGTGAAAGAAAATAATACTCGCTCGTTTATTGGCCTATTACCGTTTTATGTTATTATTATTAATGATCTAAATTGACATTAAAGCCTTCATAATTATTTCAATGGCCCAACAAAATTATTTTCAGATCAGCTAGCTACGTTTCTTAAATACGCTGGTCAAACTGTTCTTTACGTGTATACACTTTATGCATACATATTTTATGTATGTATGTGTGCTTATTTAAGATATAATTTATTTACTTTTTAACAAACAGCATTTACTTAGCATTTAGATAACACTAAATTTTTTTAAATTTAATATAAATTCTTTTAATTTAAATTTATTAATTTTTTTTATTCATTTAATAGACATGTAATCTTCTTTCCTCCACATCAATTCTTTGCTTCGCTAAGTGATCTATTGTATTTATGCAAAAAAGTTTGACATGGTGAATTCCGATAGTCTGACCGACTAAATTATTCAACCTTATGGTGTTCCTAATTCACTTTACTTGCAAGCAGCGAGAAGGTATCTGCATACGTATTACATTCTTTTCTTGCTTCATAAACGTGCAAATACAAGCAGTTGCGACAGAACTCGTTCGCTGATGACAATTTCGTAAAAATGTACTTTTAAATTCTTGCTATTCGGTCAATAGTGAAATATAAAGGAAATATTTTTTAATTTAATAAATTTAATTTTAATAATTATATTAAAATCTGTCGTATAAGTTTACATTTTAAATTTTAATTTTATAATTACACAGAAGGAACGATATAGTCTAAAATATCTAAAAATTTACCTGAATACAGATTTGAAAATAATTTTATTAGGACTCAAGATAGTTGTTAGGATGTTAAAACTTTTTGCAGTATTGCTCATCATTGCTTCCTTATAAATTATTTTGATATGATAATAAAATTATTTTTAGATCTAACCAACTAAACTAAATACTGTAGCATTCTTTCCATGTAAGCTTAAAATTTTAATATTTAACAGCTAACGTATATAATTGCAAATTTTAAGTAAGATGTAGTTCAGTGAGTGTATAGTTCAGGGTTAAAGGCTTTAAAAACAGTCCATCGAACAGTTTCAAGGAAAAAAGTTTGTAATCGAGTAAACTCTACATGCATATTTCTCGCGATTGCTAAGCCACGCAAAATTTTTGTGACTGAGGAATTAATCTCGGGTCGACAGGCTATCGGATCATGATGCTTTTTTTTAACTACATAACTTCGACACCGTGAATAATGAAAATCTCTCAGTACTGGCCGAAACGCTCACTGGTGATCTCCACTAAGTGTTCTCGTTGTCGTCGCCGAAGACGATCGGTAATCGACTGGATTTTTCTATCAATCTCTTTTATTTGATTTAATCTTGTTGTGAAAAAAATCGATCACTCTTTTGTACAGTAACATTTTACTTATGTAATTATCACGAATACGCTTATATTTTTTAGGTGATATTCGAGTGTACTCCCTGAGGGAAGCAAGTTTCACGTGAAGATAATAAAGCAGCATCTATCTCTCATCACATAAGACAAGCGTATTCTCTGAACATTGTGCTAAAATGTCGCAGATACCGGAGATCATGGAGCAAAATGATGGCCTGAAGAGGAAACCAACTCTTGTTAGACGAGTTTCCGATATGTTTAAGGGTAAATAAAAAAAAAAACGTTTATTATCTTTTTCTCAGTCTCGACCCTTTTTTGGTACATATATAAAAAAATATTTGTGAGTCGAATTATTATGAAGATATTTTTTAAACGGAAGATGTTTTTAATCAAATAATATCTCGGCCCCCCTCTTATCGCAAAAATTACATATGTAGTTGAAATATCATGTAATAAAGATGTTTTCGGCTCATGAATGATAGTAAACTACGTAATGCCTCTCGTGTTGATTAAATGTTTTTCTCTCTCACAACGACAGATGGAAACTACAGCGGGCCTCCGAGGCTGTTCCGACACGCATCGATGCAGAAGATCCGCCATTGCTGTCAGAATCTGAACCTACTGCCGTATCTCCTCTACTCCTTCGACAATTCCAAGTCACATCCGATAGCGCGCAAGATGCACGCCTACCTCAGCCATTTTCTTCAGGAGATCACGATCAGTCTTCTGGTCACGTATGAGAGTTTACGTCGATCTGTGCTACACGGGATTCGTGACGAGAAGTCGATCAACGCACAAAAAGTGACCGCAGAAACAAATGACAATTCTGCTAAAGCTACCGCGAGATTCAACAGGATTAAAAAGCTGAAACGCAAGCATTCGTGTTATCTGACTGCGATCGTATATCTTGTGCCATTGCTGCTTGCTTCCCAGATGATGGCCTTATGCAGTCTGACGATTTGCGGCAAATACACCCCCGGTTTCATCTTCCTGATTACCTCGCTGCTCTTTCTCGGCTGTATCGCATATAAAATAATGTTACACCAGACTGTGATGTATGACGTCAAGAGGTGTGAGAGGAAAAAAATACAATGATCTTTCGTTTCGTCGTTTTCATTGTCACTTTATCATCTAAGGACAACAGAACGGACAAGACTTCGCGTTCGAAGTTTGCGTATTACATGGTATCAAATATTATCTTCTGTGCACAATCGACACGATATTAACACATGTTCGCGTTGATGAAACCCCGATAGCTCTTCCATTTATCTTGATATAGCGTTTCTTCTTCACACAACGTTTCCGTGATCATTAGTTTCATCTATATTATATTATGCTCATCTATGTCTTCCTTTTTTTTATACGTTGTTAAAGCTATTAAGCAGGGATCGCGTAGATGCATAGAATACACTGCGAAGAAGATGTCTTGTTATAAGTTATAATGTATAAATGCAATAACGTGTTCTAAGCATAATCTTGATTGTTCTCAAGCATAATCTCGGAGAACTGTGCTGGCATTCTTCTTTACGAAGCAAATATTGCGAGTATCTTTGTTCTCTGCAGCATAAGACTGAGAATTTATTTTTAACGTACATATTTGTAAATAAACGTGCGAATGATATATATGTATATATGTAACTGAAGGTGGGTTTGTAAAATTGTCCAGTTATGGCAAGAAAAAATGCAAGATATAGGACCTTGACGTGTCCATTGAAAGTAAGTCCGATCTGTGATGGTGTGGGTACAAGTGATATCTCACGGGCACTTACAATACCACTTAATTACACACGATAAGAGTTTATTTTAAGCGTAAAGAATCGAATTATAAAAATACACCTTTAGCGATCGTACCTACCGATATTGTTTTCTACGGAAAATAAAAGAAACTAATAATACTTTCATTTGTCTTGCTGATTTATTTATTAATGATTAATGCCAATAAGATTAGAGTACTACATAGAAAAACTGTGTTCAGAACATGAAGTGATATTCCCGCATTCTTAGAATACTCGCCTACATCCGCAGCATATGCGATGACGTGTGCCACGTAATTCTGTTCGTGCACACTGTGGAAGAGATGCGCATACGGTCCTGCAAAAACTCGATATATTTAAGTGAATTCACTGCGACTCACGGTGATGCTTTTTAAAAATGTCTAAGTCGATCAAAGAAAATAACAATTTCAGAACCCGAAGCCTTTGTAGAAAGAACAATTTTGCAAATACAGATCTGAAAACAATTAAAATAAACCATTAAAATAATTATATTGGACGCTTCGACTAGTTACTAGAATATCGAAACTTTTTGCTGTAATATCATTATTTTGAATTTTCTACATAAGTATTTTGACGGTCCAACATAAAATTATTTTATGATCTGTATCTAGCTAAATTTTCAGATGCTGCAGTGAAATTGTTCTTTTTTAATACCGTTTTCGTAATATTTAATTAGACATTAATGTACCTATAGCATACACGGCTACGTCTCCACCGCCGTGATGAGCTTCGTCCGATATGATTACTGCTTGTTGGCTATAAGTAAAATCACTCGTGTTCGATTTGGAAGGATCGATTCTCTTGGCTTTACCGTCGTCACCCACGGTGTAAGCGACGTTGTTTGGACCACCCGTGCTATAAGATAACGTCGTATAGGGTATCTCGTCGTATTTAGACTTTTTAGCGATTCCTAAAATATTCTTGCGTAAAAACGGACGACTTAAGAAAATTCTATCTATACACATCGATTTTACCCAGAATGGATGAACCTCGAGAACTGTACCCGTTTATGCTCATTGAGTGCGTGTGATCGCTCGTGACTATTACGAGAGTGTTGTCGGAATCGATCATTTTAAGGGTGGCATTAACGGCGTCCGAAAGTCGGACAGTTTCCAGCAACGCTTGAGCGGCATAGCCGCGATGATGACTGAAATCGATCAGACCGCCTTCGACCTAGAAGGATAGTCATACTGATCTTTTCTCGCAACATTAAAACTCGGGATCATAATCGTACCATTAAAAAATATCCCTGTTTAGATTTTTGCAAAATTCGTAAAGCCGTCACTGTCATTTCTTCCAGGCTTGGCTGGCCCTTCGGCCCACGCTCTCGTTTCCAGTCCATCTCGATGTGACTGTTGGCGAAAATACCGAGCAGATAATCTACGTTTTCGGTATCGATCCGGGCCAATTCTTCGTTGTTTTGCACAACTTTATAAGCTAAGTTTCTATCGGACTTATCTCTCATCCATTCATCAATGAGATCACGACCATCTTGTCTGTAACAAGCCCACGTATCTATCGGGTCGAATTCGCTCGCGCTCACGTTGGATTTCATCACCTGTCTGCCACCACCCATAATTACCTGTACATAGATAAACGCGTTATTCATCATGTTTAATCATGCAAAGTGCATGAGTCATTTTCTCTTTACTCGAATGTTTTTTCCCGGTTCATTTTCCACTAATTGCCTGGCGATATCTTTGCAGCCAGTAGCATTTTTAGGCATTTTGGATTCGCATTCCCATCTGCGATTTGCGCAATGCGCGTAAAGTGGCGCCGGCGTTGCATGAGTAACTCTGGTAGTCGTTACGAAGCCTATAAATTAGTTATATTATGTTTCACAAAAATATAGACTTGTTTATACAAGATTATAGTTATTAGAAATTTTCCTGTTTATCTTCGTCAATTTTTTGAAAAAAATTTTAGTTGGTACATAGACACACACATTTTTTATACAAATTAATGATAAAAAAAAGCTTAATGAAAACTGGAAACAGCCTTCTGTTTTCCTGTTTATATAAAAGAAAGTAATTGATAAAAAAGAAAATATATTCTGAATAATTATTTTAAAAATATAAATAGCGCAAATAATCGTTTAGACTTTCTAAAGACAAATTATTATTGGTGCCGACCTGTAACTTTACCGGCTGCTTGAGCCCATGCTAGGAACGAATCCACGTGATAATTCACATTCAAGCTTGCCTCACAATCCCCTAATTGTACGTTTGCGTCTACTCCTACGACTTCGTAATTCGTCTTGACTCCTCCGAAAAGAGCGGTAGCAGTGGAAGCCGAGTCAGGTACTAGTTCGTTCGTAGTGTAGGTCTACATTGTCAGCAAAAGGTACATTCAAACATGACAATCTTATATAAAACATATTAATTAAAATACAAGTCACGTCTAAATAAGAATCCCCTCAAGACCTTCAGTATCCCGATATGGGGAAAATGTTCCCAGACGAGTCGACTGGTCTCACCACCGCGATAAATTCTGCTAGCCGTTATGGTATCCGGGCTCATCCCATCCCCCACAAAGAGTATCACGTTTTTCGCCTTTTTCATGTTCCAATGATATGAAAGAGATTCTTCTAGTTCTTTGTTCGCCAACCGGTGCCAGTGTCGGCTGTCTACGTCAGAAGCGATGATACATATAATCGGCTTTCTTATTTGACAGATATATTTCCAGACAACGCACAATATTTATTATAAATATTTATTATTATATCTTTAATATTGTATAAATATTTTATACATATTTTACAAATGTTTTTATATTAAATTTTTATAATTTGTTCAATTTAAAATTACAATGATATTTATAAAATATGTTGATAAATATTTGTAAAATAATTAAATTACTAATAAATCTTTTATAAATATTGTGTGCAGCGTTATTCTGTGTCCGTGCAGACATGGTAATAATTAAGTAAAAAAATAATGTAAAAATAAATCTATCAGGAAACAAATATCGCATATTTTACGAAAATGGAGGAAAAATCAATTTGTTAAAAGTTTCATTAAAAGTTTCTCATTAAGAATATATGTTTTCATATCTTGATTTCTATTTTAAAACTTTCGTGTATTATGCGGATTGAGTATTACATCTTACGTCCTTGAACACGTACGATACGAGATTTCATATCACGAAATTCCAACTATGAGTATTTTACAAGCTCCCGAATTACGACTGTGATGACACTTGAGAGAGAAGCTTTCGCATTATGATTTATATTAAAATACCTTCGATCACAGCCACATTTGGAATATTGACAAAGTATAAAACAAAGTAAACGAGGAAATATTTCATTTTCTTTTCACTATTGACAGATTATCCACTTAATGAAAAATCTAGAAATATAAAACAATGAAGACACTGTGCACTTTAAACTACAATAAAATCACATAGGAAGGTTAAACCATTATAATGTAATACGACTCGATCGTAGGAATCCACATTTCGTAATGCATTATGAATGATGGTAAGTAAGTTCGACTGAATGATGTCTCAACGTCTTAACTTTCATGACACAAAGATATATACGTCCTCTGCCGAAGAATGATAAGAATCATGAAAACAGAACTGTCTCAAATGGTAACGGGAGATCTTTGTCGCGAATTTGTACGACGACGAATTGACAATATACGGTAACTCTCAGCGTAAAACAAATTATGTAGTTTTTCCTTACGAAAAAATCCTCAAAATGAACTCCAAAATGACCCCCAAAGGTAATTTCGGATCCTCAAACGATATTGATCCCCAAACATTTTTCATTGAAAAAGTATTTATTTTAATATTGTAAAAAGTGTAATCTTAATATTAAATAAAATAAAAATGTTCTTTAAAGCAAAAAAATACTCGGGAATTTTTTTTCTCAGGAATTTTTTCAAGAATTTCAAAGAGATTACTTATCCAAGCCAAGGAGTCGATTATGAAACTTTTTCCCTAGAGCAGAAATGTGAAATGTGAAAAATTTCTCCATTAACTTCAATGGTAAAGATTTTCACTTTTCACGTTTTCGCCCTAGGGAAAAAGTTTCATGATCGACCCCCTGTCGCTATAAATGCTTGACCAGAAAGAAAGATTGAGAGCGACCATCTCGGCGTTTTATCTGCAATGGGAGAAATCTCCCGTACACTACCGCCAGTACATCCATTTTTGAAACTGGAACTACGTAGCACATCCATTTTGCAGCACTGCAGATAAAATCATAGGCTCGAGAAATGGATGCATGTGGTAAGTGTCAATAATGGATGTCGAAATGGATGTGATTTGAGTCCGTGCTACATCCACAAATTATCGATTAACATACACATCCATTTGTAAAAAAATTTACAAATTTAAGAAATGCTACAAAAAGCTACAAAAAAGCTAGAATTGATTTAATTTTACTAGTTAAATACACATTTCTACGAAAACAATAAATACTTTTACGTAAAAATTATTTTACGTATTGTACAATTTTCTATATTTAGTAAAATTTTGTGCTTATTCATAAAAAAATTAGCCGCTAGGATAAATTATAATTATTAATTAGAAATGTATAAAATGTGGTTCATTGTAGTTTAATATAGTTAGTTGTTGTTTCATCGAGAAATTCATAAATATTGTAAAAAATACATTCTTATACAAAAACAATATTTAACGCAAATTATCATAACATAACTTATATAAAAAAGAATAATTGAATTTTAATTTTTAATTGAGAATGAAATATTTAATATATACAGGTCTTCTCTCTGATAGGAACTGATACTTAAATGATGATCTGTAAACGCTTTGTGTTAATACATATATACCGCTAATAGATCAGTTCAATATACATACATTGCCGAAAAGATAAAACATCTGTAACTAAAGTACATTTTTAAATAAATATATTGTATATAAAGCTACAGTTTTTTTACTTATTGTTACATATGCGAAAGAGCATTTACAACAATTTTTCTCATCATTTGTTTAAATCAGAGAGAAGACTGAGCGCAGCCATCGCAGCCTTTTTTGTGGGACCGTCGAAATCGCCGTATACTAGCGTCACCTGCGTCCATAATGACGTCATGAGGGTACAAATGCATCTGTGGTAAAATCCGAATAAATGTGGTTTGTGTCCCTCTTAGAAGGAAAGTTATACAACTTTTATATACAATACTCGCAATAACAGCACAACTCAGCTCAATGTGGAGCATGTTTTATAAAGACAATATGGATACAAACTGTGACAACTTATCACCATTTTTTTTCCGTTATCTTAAAATATAAAAAAGTAAAGTCTCCTTAAGTCTATAAAATAGGTAATTGAGTTTTTGAGAAGTAACGAAAGTAAGAGAGACTTTGTTCTAGTGTTTACGAAAGCCGAATTCGGCTAATATTGACGATTCTCATCATGCAGAGTGTTTCTTCTCTGCGCTAAGAAGATTAAAAATGGCTATGGGTATGACGCAAATGAATAACTTAGCCAGATTTATCCATGGAGATTTAGCGAATGACATTGACGATAACATAAATAAATTGACGAATGAATTTATAAGCAAGAACCGATGAAAAACCTTCACGTGCAATTATTAAAGTTACAGATAATTAAACTAGAAAAAAAATTCAAACTTCATAATTCATAATTTCACCGGTTATCCCTTCCCTCCCTCCTCTAATAGGAAAAAATGTACACAGTCTATTGTTAAAAGATTCATATCGAATAATAAAAATATTATCTATATTAAAAAAAGTTTTTATTATTAAGTAAATATTTATTTTAGTATTATTTTCTTGATTAAAAAAAAAACATTTCGTAAGTTTATCAAGAAATTATTGTAGTAATTGACTAAATCTATGTACAAATATCTAAAATTTTAACATTAAATGTGTTAAAATAATAAGTTTTAAATATTTAAAAAAACAACCTCATTTAATCAACCTACTTATATGGT
>QKQZ01035250.1:0-11500 GCA_003595255.1 Solenopsis fugax
AGGCAGAATTAGATTCTTAATAAAACTCTCATTGCGTATTTTTACTATTTCATTATTGTAAAAAGCATTCGATTCAGGGGAGCACATTGACATTCCTGAGTGCGCAAAATTCTAGCCCTGTCATTCATAATCTTTAAACTCTTCCCATTTGAAAATTATTATAGCCTCGACATTTTGGTATTAGAATTTTCGTCTTAAAATCTTCCAAAGAATCTGTCATTAAAATATTTATCGTGGGTTTTGGAACACCCTGTATATAAATAATTTTTTTTTTTTAATTTTATATCTAGTAATGAATAGAAAACTAAGATACGTATTGAGCAACATACTTGGAGCCTGAATCGGCCGCATATTTTAATATCTGTGCAACCGCTGATTTTATCTCCGCTACTATATCTCCAAGTTTGACTGTAATATAAGAAAACTATATATAATTCATTATATCATATATATTTTAATAATAAGACAATCTTTTAATCTTTCCAACATAATGACAGAAGTTGTAAAATTTTGTGAAATATTTAATTTCATAAATTTTCGACCAATTTTTTTCAGGTAATACAATACTTTCTGTTTTATAATAATTTTCTAAAGTTTTAAATCGTAGATGTAAACTAATGTAAACTAATAATCAAGAACAAAGAAAACAACGATGTAATTTAATAGAATTTTGTATTGTCTTACCATTTGGACACAAATCGTATCCCACTGTAATTACTTTGATGTTATTTTCAACAAAGAAAGGTACTGAGAAGCCAGTGAGATCTTTACTGAATTCCTGCCAATAACCGCCATGGATAAATATAAATATTGGTGCATCTGAAATACACAACTGTTTTAATATGATGGGTAAGAAGGTAAAAATAACATTACACTAGAAAGTAACGCAACCTAATAGTTCATGTGTGCAGATTGTTGAAAAGAAACGAGATGATTATACAGTAGAATAGAAATATTAATCCTTAGGTACCATATGAAAAATACCTTCTTGATATTATTATGTATATCTCACGTCCGAGAACTTTTTCATCTATTTAAAATGGTCAAAAACTTTGTAAAAATTTATGAACATGCTTTCAAGTTTTTAAAACAAATGTCTGTATTTCATTTTGAAAAAAATAAAATGTATAATTTAATTATCTAAGATTAATCAGAAATTAAAAAGTGAAAGAGTTATTTAATTTGAAAGATTATAAATTTTTATAATAAATCCATAAAAAAATAACTATGGTTTTCTTAGTTTAGATATAAAGCTTTGAAAAAAAATACAGGATAACTCTAAATTCTTTAAAAATATAATTATTTAAGCATATATAAAAATGAGTGATTAAAAAATAAGCATTTTTTGTATTTTAATTCAAAAATAATAACTTCCGCAAGAGAAAAAGACATATATTTTGCTCGCATAATACTCTCCAAATCTATATATAATTTTTAAATGATTTTTTCAGAAAAATATTTTTTAAATATAAACAGACAATCATTCAGATATTAATGTAGAATGAAAATAGAATGCAACAATTTTTACAAAATTTTACTTTTCCCAAAAAGAACACACTGAATTGGTGTCCTACTAAAAAATGAACTCGGCTATTCATAGCAAAATTTACCTCGGTTATCCCACTGCACCTAGGTCTTTCTCACTACAAACTTGGGAACAGATAAGAAGTGGAGGACTTGAGATTTTGAGAAACTTTCATATAGATAGAAATCGATTGAACACAGAATACCCATAATGGTACCTAAGGGTTAATATATTCGAACCTGAAATAATTTCTTTGTGTGATTTTTACATACTTTATTTCAATTTTAAACGAACTACATTATACACATATTACATAAACACATATCTTATTTGTATATTGAAAGAATACCAAGCAGAACAAAATTTATCACATCAAAATGACTGCAAAATAATCATTAAAAGCCACTTTTTGATCAATTACGATTTATTTCAATGTCATTTTAATGTTATCGTGACTCGTTATTCTGCTTGGGTAAGTAATTTAAAGACTAGATACTGTATAAATATAATTTGCAAGTGAAAGCTTCCAACCTTGAAAGTAAATGCCACTGTATTCGAAAACACTGAAGTCTAGAGTAACCGCTTTTCTAACGTGAATTTTATAAGTTTATAACTCTTTGTTTTTTCTTTCTTTTTCGACAGAAAAACATGATTATAAAATATAAAGAAAAGAATAAATAGGACAAAAAGTCGTGGAAATAATTTTTTGTTGAGAATTCAGATATTCTCTGAGGAAAGTTTAATGCTTAGAAATTATCTTCCATTTGTCAAATCGTTTAAATTAAATTGTATACATACCTTTAGGTAAATCGGTACCATATATGTCGTATTTTGCGCGCTCTGTAGGACCGTACGGCACATTGAGTTCGCAATCAACAGTTTTCCGAGCCTTTTCCGTAACTGCGACAATATAAAGACCTTCAGCGATCACATGATACATCTGACACGCCTTTCAAGAATTCTTGCGGCACGTAGTAATTGTGAGATTAGAAAAATTTTAATGAAGCTCACGAAGACCTATCGCAACTGTATGATTCTCATTGAGAAAAATTTAAGCGTCTGTCCTACCTTCCTCGCAGAATTTAAAAAATCGCTCGAGCAGCTCTTCAGATTTATACCGTTTGCTCCATTCACTTGGGGTGTACAGTCGCTCGTGTTCCTTTAAAATCAAAGATGTCAAGAATTCAATTATAAATTATAATTAAAAAAAGAGTGATCACAAGGGATTGCATTTGAAATTACGTACCGACATGGCCATCCTCGATCAGTCGCTTGACTCTTCAGGGAATAATAGCAATTCACGAGTGATCTGGTTGTTACGCACTGCGATGCTCGATAGAAACTGCTGCTTTTAATACTGCTGCACTTTCCTGGCTTTGCCTGTCAATGTGTGCGAGTGCTGGTAGTTTATACTATATATTGAGAAGACGGCGTCACACGATTGACAGTGCTATTACATTCACAACACATGAAAACATGTTAGTTTCCTCATGTTATCGTATCGTTATCGCGACGGTATATACAGGCCGATACATTTATGATCAATTCTTATTTCAAAATTATCTTAAGTAATGTTTTAATTCAGGGAGAAATGATAATGGAATTGTTGTCGAATCGACATCCATTCAATGTCGAAATCATTAAATTGATATCGTTTCGATGTCGATTCGATAGGTCATTTCTCGCTGGTAAGATGCTACTACAATATTATGATACTATGGTATTTTTCCAATAACTTATTATGCAAAAAAAAATATATGAATTGCAAATTATCTGAGGTCGTTTATGATAGCTCGTACATTTCCAATATAGCTGCCGCTATATTGAAAAAACACATTTGTACATTGAAATCAATATATCGTTTAAAACGTATTTTAAACATATGTTCTAAATATAAACATTTAAAATAAAAGTTCGCTGTTATGCAATAGCGAAGATAATCTCTGAATGAACTAATATGTGAAATCAACGGAGTTATAATAAGACATTAATAAAAGACAAAACTTTCAAAACAAGTTTTCAGCAACAAATCATTTTCATGTTTTTTATTTCATTTATTCCATATATCTCTGTATTTTTATAATCATATTTTTTTAATAAGAGAAAACGTGACAAAGAATTTCAACACACATGAATACATATACGTATGCATTTTATATATTTAAATAAATGAACATAGATACATAATAAGATATTGCGTTTTATGCTAAACGAATTTTTTTATCTTCAATGCAAAGTTTAGTCATGACTAGACATATTTTCAAATGAAGCAACATTTTTTTGATATTTAAATATCCTACATGTATACAATTACAGTTACTTCAGACTCATAAATAACCAATATTATTAGTTCATTGTAATTTATTATCAGTATTAATAACGGTTCATATGATTAATTATCTACTATGTTTGATATTCTAAGTTCCTCTTTTGAGTTGCGAACAAAATGCATAGTGTATTTTCTTCTATTATAAGACATTGAAAGAATAAAATAAATTATGCAATTATCCTCAGTATATACGAATAACAAAGTAATTATATTAATTTTTATTCTAAGATTTATGTTACTAATTTTTTTTAACATAAATTTTAGAGTAAACATATTAATATAATTATAATGAGGATAATTTCATAATTTATTTTATTTATTCTAAAATAGAATTTTTTCTAATTTGTTACTAAAATAATAAATGTTTTAGAATATGATAAAAATATGCTTATTAAAATCTTTGTGCTGAATTTTAACATACTATATGTTAATTTAACATGTAATTGTTATTTGAATATTGTGTTAAATTGATATTCAACATTTATTAAAATAACACAATTTATAGATAAATAAATATTTATAAATAAATAAAATGTGACGTTTTATTCATTTATGTTTCAAGCTACATTATTTTAATGCAGTTTATTCATATCAAATAAAATATTAAAACTTCTTAATTTTATTGAAAAAATATATTTCCATAATTTGTTTCCAAATTCTGCCAAAGTGTTACACTTTTTTAACTTGTATTAATTTTTTACATAACATTTGTGTTATTTTATAACATATTCATCTTGTATTAAATTAACATAAGTTTTCCAAATGTATATGCACATACATGTACATATTATATATAATAAAAAAAAAGAAAAAATACATTATTCATGTAAATAATAATAATTATTATTATTCGTTTATTCGGGTGGTCACGTGAAGACGCGTACGCATCTCATTGTGCGAAGGTAACGAGAGAAGACTACAGGAGAGACCACGAGGTTGCGGAGGTGGAAAACCAGAAAAACCGGCCTTCTCTCCTTTCTTTCTCTCTTAATCTTTCTCTCCGTCCGAACCTCACGCACGTCGCTCACTCTCCGTCTGAGAGAAAGAGAGAGGAAGGGAGAAGTTACAGGTACCCGCACCAGCTGATGTATCGAGAATCGTGCCGCGTCGACGCCTACCCGCAAGCCGCAGGTAAAAGAAACCCGTCGCAGTCAAAAATTCTCGAGCTGATTCATAGAAATGCCCGACTGGCCGGCCGGCATCGCAGCGGTTTGCGTGTGTCGCATTGCCGAAATTCCACTTCGAAAACTGACGATCTCAAATGAAGTCCATCCATTCGAGAATTTTAAAGAGTTCCGGGTGGAGAGTGGAGAAGAGTACCGTATACGAGAATTGAGAGCACAGGGATTACAGAAAAAACAGATTTCAATGAATAGAAGCAATCTTTATCTTGTATTTTATAAAAAATAAAAATGCAAATGCTACAAAAATATGTATATGTAATATGATATAATATACATATAAGCAAGAAACAAAAAAGAAAGAAAAAGTCAGTAATAAAATTTGCTTTACACATGTGTTGGAAATTTTTCTATCATAACTCAGATTTGTAAAAATGAATATCATAATGTAATTTCATATATATAATTTTACAAAATATATATATATCTCGAGATAAAAGATTGGTAAAATTATTTTGTACAATATATTTAACATAATAGAATTGTAGGATAACATAGTTAATAAGAATTCAGCTCTTTACGTGGCTACCGCAGCTTCTTTTTCAAGAAGACAAACTAACTCTCGTGGTATCTTGAAATACCGAGAAGATCACCGACCTCGAATTTTGAAGGGGACTGGTGGCCATGGTTGTATCATAAACGTTGATTAGATTAACACTATGAAGTCATGAGTAAAGGATTTTTCAGTTTTTTTCCCTCAGAATTTAATTAAAAGTAATGGAAGCTGTAAAAGACAAAATTGTTAAGCTTAAAAATTAAAATTACTTTCCATCAAATGCCGATATAACTCTAACTTTTTTTGCGAGAACAAAACCAGATGAAAAGCGATATTTTTTTCATTATTTATTACAGTTTTCACTTCTAATTTAATCTAGAGTTAAAACTTGTAACTTTAGAATGACAAATTAAACTTTTTGTATAAATTAAATTAAAATATTTATTCAAAAATCACATAAATCGATAAGATACTTTTGTAATTCATCTGGTGATTTAACGGTGATGACAATATAATGACTTCTCATGAAGAGAAAATTAAATTACGAAATGGTCATAGTCATTCACGATGAGATGAAATAATTAAAGTTATTTTGATTTAAATGTATGCATAATCTATAAATGTACAAAACAGAAAAGATTTTAGGAAAAAAAAATATATTTACAATAAATATCAATTGCTTTCTTTTTATTATACATCTGGTATGTAGCATTTCGTTCATCCATTTTTGAATCACAGGACGATGTTTAAAGATCAGAAGCGCGTCTCTTCATTAACACGAAGGCATAGACACGAAGGCGTGTTACACGTTGAAATAGCCGCTGCCGGATTCTTGTAGTTCTTGATGGCCCTTCTCGGCTTACGCGCGCCTTACTATCGACTCCCGCATGCGAGGAATCAACGGTGATGGGTTAATTTATTTGACCCACTGAGTATGCGCGACAACAATTAGTGCTGAGCGCGAACGTTAAATAGGTATCCTTTTATATGCGTTGCATTCGCGATAACGACAGAAACATGCGCGACCATGATACCAGATATGAGACAAGAGCAGATGCGATAGAACCTTCCTTAACCTGGCCTCTTTTTAATGAAAGATAGCATTTAACAGGATGGAATGTGAGTAAATAGAGATAGAATGACGTTGGAAGTAATCTTACAATAAGAGATAATAACATTGTTATTATTTCTATTTTATATATGATGTTAAATGGAAGATTTTATGCCAAGAAATAATATAATAATTTTATTGTAAGGTTGGATAAATCAATATATTTTTTAAATTAAATTATTATATTATTGAAATGTTTATAGAAATGTCATCACAGTTTGTTAGGAAATGTTTTTTCATTTTTTTTCACTTTTCTGAAAATACAAAGTTTCTTATATATTCTAATTTAATAATTAACCAATTCATAAGAGAGTAAGAGAAAAATATGATATCGCTAATACGCACGTAAAATTTTTGTATAAAATTAATATTTATGTTAGATAATAACATGAAGAAATTGTGACAAATTGTAAAAGTTTCTACTCTTGTATCGTTCATTAATATTAAGATCTCAATCGAATAATGAGAATGTATGTGGCTAATGAAGTGTATATCGATTTAAAATATTTAATTTTTGACAATTACGACTAAGAATGGACTTGGCTAATAATTTTCGTATTAATAAATTATAATAACACATAATGTATTCATATAACTTTTAATTAAAAATTAATACATAAAAGTAACATATAAATAAAAATATTGTTGCACATTTTATTAGCCAAAATAGTTTTAGAAAACATTGTCTTTTTTAATTAATAATAATTAATAATAATAAAATTAAGGAACAAATAATTAAATCTTTAGAAATTTAATTTTTCAATGTTCATTAAAAATTACAAATAATATGAAATGTTCAATTTTTTAAAACTATAAACCACGTTTCAATAAAAATTAAAAATTCTTGTCTTACGATCTTTTTAAAATAAAATTATAATCAAGCAGAAAAAAAATGAGAAAAAAAAAATTTACGATCCTGCCAGGATTCGAACCTGGAATCTTCTGATCCGTAGTCAGACGCGTTATCCGTTGCGCCACAGGACCGTCCTTGAGCACACACCTACTGTAACTAGTATAAATATACTTATATTCAATATTTTCTTATGAAATGTAAAATAATGAATCATTATTATATAGCTTATAATAAAATTTAACAACATTATCTGCTACATTCCATCGAGCTTTATCTATATTGATCATAATAATCATACTTAAGATGGCCCTAAAGTCGTGCCTACGCAGCTACATTTTTTTATGTAAATAAATTCTTTCAGTAACATTACAATGTATTAGACAGTTTTTTGGATTATTTCTAGAAAAAATAGTTGCCATTACTACAGTGATGTCACTTAGTATACTCTTATAAATTTACAACAGGATATGTTGGTAAATATTATAATTTCCTAATCAATATTAAACATCGACAACTTTCAGTTAAGCAAAAAAGATACCGACCAAAACAAATATTTAAATTAATTTAAATTAATTTAAATTTAATATCAATTTAAGAACATGTAGCCAATTATTTCTTAAGGGAATCAAGAAATCATTTACTTAGTCATTCACTTAATCATTTACTTAGTTTTTTTTAATGTAAATGATTATCTAATATGTTTTTTACACCTCAATTAAAAGTCACTATTATTAATTAACATATTGTGTGCATATTAATATTTTTTAAAAAAAGTAATAAAAAGTAAAAATAGATATAGATTCTCAATTACTAAAGAAAATTGCTGTAATTGAACTTTATTTTCTCGTTGTTACGATATAAAAATTCAGTTGACTGCTACCAAGTTAAACGTCATCATGTCAGAGTCAAGCACGTGCGGGATCACACGCAGCGATATTATGTACGTATAACATCGATTGTAAATTCAATAATCGTAATATTATGGTTCTTATCTTTCGAATCAGATTATGTATATCTATAAGAACGACTGTAAGGTCCCTAAATGATTGCATGATAGGATATAAATTTAGCTTATCTATGTTTTTCGCGATTAATAAGTTTATCAATTGCTACCTTATCTAGTATCAATATCGAACCGTCAGCGCACAATTATATTGTAATACCCATTACGTGTCGTGTAAAAAGTTGGATAAGAGCCGCTCACACACAGAAATTACAAGACGTTTTAGAAAAAATGTTAAAATTAGCGATAACTTCAAATTGAGATTATAATTTATTTAGCTATAATTTATCTATCTTTTCAATTTGCATCCTGACCTGCAAAGAACATTATAGGTTGTAATAGTTAGAGCAATCAAAAAGTTTGCGTGAAGTATTCAATTTTCGTGAAATGCGACAGACGCGAAAGATATGTCTGCCACTAATAATGTCACGGATGAGTAAAATAATTATTTTGTTCGGCCGGTTCTAAAATTGAATCGGCCGAACTCAACCGGTTTGAGAATTTCTCAGTCTTGAGTCTTTACGGCTTCTTCTTGGTGCTACCAGAGTTAAAGATCCTTATTCGCGGAACAGCTCGCTGATTCATCCGAACCCGTGCCTGCAGTGAAGTCCTACCTGAAACGGCAGATAACGAGATGACGATACTCGGACGCGGCTCTTCCACGAGATGACTCAAACAGCTGGCTATTACCTTAACGTCTGATGCTTTCTCAACGCAACACGATAGGGCTGCTCGGCTAGATAACGTTTTCCTGCTGACGTTACTCTCCAATGATGATATACACGACGCCTCGCCGAGGTATCCCTATCCGTTACTCGGTCGTCGATAGCCTAAGCGGTAATCTGTTAAATATAGATTTAGCGAGAATAATTAATCAGAGAAGCGGTGCAGATTTCAACACTCTATATATATATATATATATAGAACTATAGTCTATATTTAGAACACGTGCCCAACGACATATGATGATCATGAATGATTTACGATTCGGTGCACAGGATGAGTGGAATTAACACGTTAATTTGCGTAATATAATTATATCGTGATTAATATCCTTATATTAATGATGCACATTATAATAATGTATTGGATTACGCTTAAATATTCATTGAAACCGAGACTTCGTGTACATTGTAGTTTCAAACATATTGATTAATGAAGTCAAATGTTTTCAGGATATTCCTTTTATACGTGAACACCTTAATATTTTCGAAATATACACAAATCATTTAATTTATTAATTACAAATCCAACATAAGTTAGTTAAATGTTTTGGTGAATAAAAAAAATTTTTTTCTTTTGCCGAAGAACGGATAGAAATCTTGTACAGATTTGGCTTCCGACAGACTCAGTTTCCTTTTGACCTGCTCTGGACAGAAGAGAAACTCTTCTTAAAGGTTTTCCATTGGGAAAATCAAAGAACGGGAAGGGAAAGCGATTTAGTGGACCCTTCGAATTCCTGAGTTCCAGAAATGCGACCGTTGCTTATTTTACTATGTTTCGCAACGCATATACTACTGTTACCTGCCGTACTAATGTTAATCGCGTATTCATGTTACAAGATCCGCGTACGTCTCTCAGAGTAAATGTCATGAGTAAACGGCGTGAGAGTTTTGCGCCACGTTTGGATAAAGATATTATTATTGCGTCATGCAAACGTCACGCTTTGTCACGCGATGTTGCACGCGTAAAAAAAAAAGGTATAGCAGTACAGTTTTTCGCCCGTTTTCATTCATGGGTTACATCAGATTCCAGAAATTAATTCTGTGTCACTGACCCAGAAAGGAAAAAGGGGTGAACGAAACACTTGTGCTTTTTTGCAGACTTTTCAAGAATATGGCACGATAAATTTGATGTAATTCCAGTTTTTCTCTTTTACTACTCTGTATAGCTGTTCGATAATAAATTTGAAGACAAGTTTATTTTTGTTTTGCGATTTTAGTTAAATTTTGTATTTTTAATTAATCTTGATATGCTATTTATCGTTACAATAATATATATTGTTAACAATATATAATATTGTTTATTTTCGCAAAATCTTTATTATAAGTATTATTCCTACTATAAGCGTTACAATATTCTTACAATATTATATGAATATTATTAAAAATTAAAATAATATTCCTAAAATATTATTTTAATTTTTAATAATATTATAGCGTTTATAGGAAATGGATGTTGATGCAATATTGTTTTAAGCTCAATTGAATTTCGTTTGCTTTAAATTTTATTTAATAACTATCAATAATGAAGATATAGGAGAAGATATGAAGATATAGGAGAAGATATGAAGATATAGAAAGTATATATTTCGTGTAAATCTAATATTGAAAATATAGTTGTTGCTAGCAGCATAATGTGCATTAGGGTATAAAAAAGATAGGATCAATGATTTAACGTCGATCGCGAGTGGATGCAGACAGTGGATCAAAGTGCTCGGAGAATCCCACGCTCCCGCGGCATCGGTAGCCAGTCGCCATGGTAACAACCATGCGAGAGTCATGTCGCCGTGCGTTGAAGCGAACAACGACGGTGCCCGAGGCCGGCCGATGTCTGCCGAACGCGGCACGAGACGAAAAACCGAGAGCGGCCGAGCGTGCGCCGATCGTAACGAGGGGGACGAGAGCGAGAGGCTGGATGACGATTCGGGAGAGAGGAAAGAGGACGGAGAGCGAGTTAGGAGGGTGAGCCGTGAGCCCGGAGCCGCCGAGAGCCAAGAGCAGCAGGAGAGTAGTGTCGGAGTTGTAGGTGGGGGACGGAGCCTCCCTGCCGCGCCGCAGAAGCAACGAACAGTTCTCGGTCCCCGATCGGCCCGTAAGTCACGTAAGGTGGAGAAGGAGAGAGCGCGGGTGAGACGGAGAGGACGATAGAGGGGGAGGACTAGAAGAGAGAGAGAAAGAGAAAGAGAGGCAAGGAAAAGGGAGCAGCTTGTGGAACGCGCCGTGTCCTCGCGTGCTTGTGTCGCGTACGGCGTCTCGAGCGCAGCCATTACGACAGAGAGC
>QKQZ01035264.1:0-34759 GCA_003595255.1 Solenopsis fugax
GATGCGCCGATTAGGCGATGCGATCACGCGATGCGAAGATTATAAAATTCGAGCTAAATCGGTGAGGAAGACCGTCTCCTTCAGTATTACCGTCTTTTAGACTTGCATGTTTTCTGGGAGGGTAGAAGATAAAAAGCTTCGAGGATTTAGAAAACCGCGTATACGCCATACGGCTTGTATTTCCAACCAACTTTTCGTTATCGTCTATCGATAAGTGCTTCTCGAAACTGACATGGAGCAAATTGGAGCAAATGATAATGGCAGAAGTGGCGGACACTGGCGGAGAGATCTCTCTGCCACTGGCATGCGCCAGGCATGCGCGGTGTATACAGTTTAGAAGTGATGTTCCAATAATTTCCGAATAAGCTGTCATTCGATATAATCGAAATTAATATAAATTTGTAATGACTCAGCAGCTGGCAAATTGTATCTTTTGCAAAATTATTAGGAATGAGGAGCCTGGCGACAAAATTTACGAGGTATAAGAGGTTAACCTCAATTATTTGACAGCTCAATGTACATATACATGCATAAATTCAGTATAGAATTGTGCAAATGTATGTAACTTACATAACATATATTTTTTGTTGCTAGGACGATGATGTTACATGTATTAAAGACATTAATCCAGCATCCACGCATCATTATTTGATAATGCCAAATAAACACATACGCAATGCGAAAACACTTAAACCTGAGGATTTTGAACTTTGTAAGTATTATAGGCTTGTTTTTATTAACATATTTACAAATTAGTGTTCACAAAATAATTGCATAAATCCATAATTTATTTGTCATAATGATAGAGCATTTATCAAATATTTTATTCACATATGTAAAAATATTCATAAAAATGTGTCTCTTTTGTTAAGAAATACTTTTAATTTAACTAAGAGTAATTTTAATTAATCTAAGAGTATTTTTAATCTAACAATTGATTATTGATCTTTTTATAAGTGATCATTCTTTGATTATATCTAAATTTCAGTTGACAAGATTGTTGCTACTGTAGGTATTATTTCCGAAAAACTAAACCTTGATCCTGCATCTATACGAACAGGATTTCACTGGCCACCGTTTAATACCGTTGATCATCTACATTTACATGTAATTTCTCCAATAGACAAAATGAATGCTATCAGAAAATTTATGTTCAATCCCAGTAACTTTTGGTTCGTGAGCGTAAGTATAGAAATTATAAATCTTATTATGTTAGCACTGTAAAAGATAAATCTCCATTACTTCGTTATCCTTTTACAGACAGACTATGTGAAATCTCGCCTGGAAAATTGTAAACTGTAGAGCATTGTTATAATTTTACTTGTTACTTGTCTTCCTAGTAACAAAATGAAAATCTTGTACTATTGAAGCATTTAGTACGGTTGCGGACATAAATATTTATTGTGGGGTATGGCAAAGATTATTATTAATGAAAATTAAATAAGATTGTATAATATTATATTTTATTTTTATGTACTAAATATATGTACAAAGTGTCTGATATTAGATGTAACACCACTTATGAGCAGATACAGCGAATTAAATTGAGTCAAAAAGATCCTGTACCATATTGTAAGTTTTGCAATTTTCATATTAATTAACAAATTTTATTAATTTATAAAGAAAGTCAAATTCGCTCAATCGACCGCGAAATGTAAGCGCATGGCGAGATACGATTGCTCAACAATCATTATTGCTAGGCACACAAGAAGATGTTTAAAGATATGTTTTATACAAACAATAAAAATTATAGTTGCATGCTGCTATTGCGTGTCTAATGCCTTCTAAATAATAACTTTTATTTAATTCACTCTATTTGCTTTTAAGCAGTATTACACCTAATGTCAGATACTCTGTATATATCTTATTTGTTGTATTTTCAAATGTATATAAGCAGTTTTATGTAGATTGTTTTTATAAAAGAATTATAGGTACATATAGAGAATTTCTCAAAAGAATCTTTAATCGTCGCTTTCTTCAGTTTCTTTTTCTTCAGTAACTTTATTTTTCCATTGATTGCCTTTTGGATAAACGTACTCTTTGATGCTCTCTTCCTTAAGTTCAGTCGAGTATCCAGGACGCATGGGTGGCATGTAACATGCATTCTTAATACAAACAGGATCCACAAAGTGCTCATGCTGTTGGTCCACAAATTCTATTATACGATTTTCAGTGGTCTGACTTAAGCAAATATAATCCCACATTTGAAGATGCTGAATCATCTCACACAAGCCTACTCCACCAGCATGCGGGCAAACTGGTACTGCAAATAAGAAAATTTCCACATTCTGTTTTTCTTTAAATTTATTAGCTTCGTCAAAAATCATTTTTTTGAAATATCGAAAAAGGAAAAAGTTAAATACAAAAATTTAAATTATTGACAATTAATGGATAATTGACTTAGAATTATACTGATATTATACTTACTTTTAGTTATGTATGCCATTAGATATACAGCTAAGATCTCGTTAATTCCGCCGATTCTTGCCGAATCGACTTGACAATAGCTGATTGCATGGCATTTCAGGAACTGCTTGAACATAATACGATTTGCGCACATCTCGCCGGTGGCCACCCCGATACCGTGTGGCTTCAACTTAGTAAGTATCTCGGCATGTCCGTAAACATCATCAGGAGAGGTCGGCTCTTCTATCCAAGTGGGTTGAAATTTCACCAGTTTCTCCATCCACTCAATCGCCTCGTTCACGTCCCACACCTGATTCGCGTCTAACATCAATTTGTTCTCGTAGCCTATCACCTTGCGTATCACTTCGCATCTTCTGATGTCATCCTGCAGATTCTGGCCCACTTTGATCTTGAACGCTGTATAGCCGAGATTCAAGAATTTCTGGCAGAGATCTTCGAGCTGCTGGTCGCTGTAGCCCAGCCATCCGACCTGCGTGGTGTATGCGGGATATCCATTCTCCAGCAGCTTCTTCTCTTGCTCTTCTCTAAATTTCTGTTTGTCTTCGAGTATTTTTCTCGCACTGAACTCGTCCACTACGTCTCTACTGCATAGAAATATATACCCAGAATTCAATTGTGAGCGTAAATGTAACTCCGTGTTTTTATTTTAGAAAAAGTTTCGACTTACATGTATCTAAAATCCATAACAGAAACGAGCTTTTCTGGTGACATGTCTGAAAGAAGCTTCCAGACAGGTTTGCCTTCAATACGTGCCCATAAGTCCCACAATGCGTTTATAATAGCCGCTGTAGCTAGATGTATCACGCCTTTCTCCGGTCCGACCTAAAATATTCAAATCATATTTCGATAATCGTTATACTGTAATTAACATGTCACTCTAAGTTATACGTTACCCATCTCAATTGCGAGTCGCTTGTTAAACGTCTCCAAAATGCCCCAAAATCGTCGTAAATCCATGATAATTTTCGATGCATTAAGAATGTAGCTAGAGACTTACATGCTTGCGCAACTAAAAAAATATTGTTAGAATAATATATGAATCTAAAAGTAACGCGCGATATAAAATTTGTTGCCGTTACAGACAGAAAAAGTAACGATTTACAAAAAAGCAATGGTAACGACGTTACAAGTAATGCGTTATTTCCTAATTTTGAATTTAAAGTATTATTAATATATGTTAATAATATAATACCGATTTCAGTTCCTCTGCCCAGGGTAAACGTAAGACCATATCCTTTATATCCTTTATTCGTTTCAATTGTTACATACACGCAAGAATAGTCAGGATCGGTATGCTGTTGTTATTAAAAAAAATTAATAGTTACTTAAATATAATTTTGACAATTTACAAAGATACATATATTATACATTTATTAATTAATATATAAATATTTTTAATTAATAATTAAAATACATATTAATAAAATATGTATTAGAGGAAGGAAATTTGCCAATATTAATCACCAATATTGACATATATACCACTTTATTTTTGGATTGCGTTTCTTAAATAAAAATTAAAAATAAAATTTTGGAAATATAAATATAAACTAGAAAGTGTCTTCTATCAGAATGTAACAATGCACCCCAAGAATATGCATCGTTACAAGATAATATAGCAGTTTTTATAATATTGCTTCAAATTTTGGAATAATTGAATTTTTTGTAAGATAAAACGACGAGCGTTTGACGAAATAAACGCGAAAACTGATATGATAGGCAGAAATGTTTATCACGTATATTAATACATATTAATATATATATATATAATATATGAATGTGTTTGTGTCGATTTATCAGAATAATGAACATGTTAATGCAAATTCTTTAATAATGCATACCATTGCATCGCTTCCATCACGGTTTAACGATGTTGGAAATCTTATGTCTTTCACATCAACAGCGGTGATTCTGAGATTATTTGCAATGGGAGTATCCATTTTATGAAATTATATAGAACACTTCTGAAATGACAACGCGTAACTGACTGGACAATATCTTCGAACCGTTATGTCTTAAATACAAACATCGCTAGCTGCTTATCTTAGATAAATATTTGTGTCGTAGGCAGCGCGCGATATCATATCAACAACGGCTACATTCCAAAATTCATTTCATTCCTTTCAACGTTACATTTGAACTTTATGGTGATTTTATTCGATGTTGGTCTGATGACACCTGACAACTCCAGTTTTAGCAAAAAAAAGTACATAAATGCTAAATTCAGCTAAACTGCTCCTTTTTTTATTTGTTATATAATCTCTTGCGTAATGTCTTTTAATAACTTCTCTTTCACATTTATTTAAAGTTAAGATTAAATTAACTTAATTTAAATTAAAAGTTAATTTTGAAAAGTATATATTATTCATATTAAATTAGAAATTCGTAAGTTTATAAAATCAGATTACTCAAAACAATTAGTTTATAGATTCTCAAACAAATTTAATATTTTACTTGTAAATTAAGTTTATGTAAAATAACAAAGAAATATTATTTTTTATGTAGGAATGTATTTTTTGTATTATAATCTTTTTTTATATAGATAAATTTTTAATTTGGGGAAAGAAGTTAATAAAGTTAAGATGTGTTTAAAAAATAACTAATTAAAATTGAAAATTAAATCATTTAAAATTAATTAAAATTAAGTTTAAAGTTATTAATATTTTAATTTTATTATTTAATTTTTAACTTTTTAATTAAAACATTAATTTGTCTGATGATATATTTATATCGATCATCAGACAAATTAATGTTTTAGTTAAAGATTAACCTTATATTATATAATTGTTTTGAGTAATTGAACTTTAAAAACTTACGAATTTCTCATTTGATATAAATAAAAAATGTTTTTCAAAATTAACTTTTAATTTAACTTAATTTAATTTTAACGTCATTTTTAACTAGTTAATTTTTTATTGTACATGTAACTTTTAACGTAACTAAATCATAATTTATCGTTTTGTGATATTTTATAGGCTGTAATTATTTCTATAATAATGCTACTGTTTCGATAAAAAAAAATATCTTCCCCTCACACTTTGAATTTTCCGCCAGTTTAAACGTAGCTCGCTTGCTATCCGATGGGATGTATAATTGGTTGGATTTAAAGGTAAGAGCCAATTATGTGACTGCTACTTTGCCCCTCGGTTTTAGGATTTGATTCACTCGCAAGAAATATATAAGTAATACATGAGTCGTCGGATTGTCTGAAGAAAAATACAATATGCAATACACAACGATTCATCAATATTTGTCATCCGCGAAATTTATATGTTCGAAAAAACATATTACGCGTGTAGTACCAATCGATCGTACATTCTCGAACGATTAGTCGAATCTACAATTGGCTATTGAATCGATTCACGTCATGGAACGCCGTGCGGGAACACAGAGCTCCGATCAACTCCGAGTCGAGTGACATCTTAATGCATTTCGGTGGTATAAAATACATTCTTGTTTAGCCCAGTTTTTAATGCTTGTCGATCGTAATATGTATACCTATTCAATCTCTGTACCCCGGTAACCTTCCGTGGTACGTATTTTGCGAGATTTGTTCGACTGAAATCCGTCACGAGAGTAGTCGGCACAAGTGACGGCTGCATGTTCGTATATCGCGTATCTCACGGATATTTAGCTTTAATTTGAGACTGTACGGTCATTCGTCTTATAGCCCGAGCAATAATTGAACGCGGCATGTATTACTGCGTAATTAATTTAAACGCGCGGGAAATGGACGAAGGTGCAGTGCGTACAGCAGGTGTAGCACCCGCAGCTACGGCGTTAAGCAGCAGTTGCCACTTGCCAGTAGTTGCTCTCGAGGCGGCGCGTTTGATCGCGCGGTTTACGAAAGTTTAATCCGCCATGTTGATTGTCGTTTAGCCAGTTCGAGCTCGCATTGCTCTCGCGTTATCTATTGCATCGAGGCGGAATCAAGTGCGTATCGTGTGTGATCATCGTCGGGGGTGGTCGCGTAAAGTGTTGTGCGACGTGTGAGCATCGGTTAGCGCGCGAGCAATCATTCTTCACATGTCCTCGCGAGTAAATTCTGTCGAGTGGCGCCAACCGGCGAGTCATCGTTTCGTGATCGCGCCTCTCTCGCGTTGCTCCGTCTCGATCGTCGAGGCTGTCGCACAAGGTACTTGCGCGACGTGTGTCAGCGGTTAATACACGAGCAGTCGTCATGAATGTGGCTTCGCGAGTGAGTCTCGTCGAATGAGTGGCTTCGCGAGTGAGTCTCGTCGAAAGAAACGAAAGTGACGCTATTCGGCGAAGTTCCGTTATTGCGGTTACTCTCGACATGGTATTTATCATCGTTCGTCGCTTGTCATCGAGAGTGTTGCACAAATACTCTGCGATTTTCTATGTTTTGGTGATTAATGTGCAAGTGATTAAGTGTGAGTATCAATGGAATCTTGTATGAGTGTGAAGGACTATGTGATGGAGCAACACACGACGTGAGCGAATCACGTCGTGTTCCAAGGAGAACAGAAAAGTCAAAATAATGTTAATTTGATGTCAAATTGATCAAATTTACATCATATTTTAGTCATGTTTGATCAAAAAATGATATAAATTTGATCAATTTGACATCAAATTGACATTATTTTGACTTTTCTGTTCTCCTTGGGATGTTGCTTCATCACGTAGTCCTTCACACTCACACAAGATTCCATTGATACTCACACTTAATCACTTGCACATTAATCACAAAAACAAATCTCAGAGGAGGAGGCTCGGGGAGTATCAGACATCGGCGGAACAACCGCATGGGTAAGTTATTTGTTATTGATAGTCGATTCTTTTATATAAAAATTTTATAATAGTTTATGATTCTTGAAAATATTATATATTTAATTTCTTTGTTAAATATCTATTTAAAAGATGAATAAAGAATCGAACGCGCGATTATTATTTTGAAGTATTAGATATTTTGGAAATTGTTTTAATTTAGATGCGTTATTTGTATGTTACAGATTAATGCAGTGTCAACTCCGCTGTTGCGCATCAGTGTTGGTGAGTCTTAAAAAATTATATGAACTTCTCGGAAGCCAAGCTGATCAACTTCAATTTTTGATCATTTTCTCAATTTTAGTATCATTTAATTAATAATTATCAATCTGGTTAGCTTATAATCATTTTTTTCTCCTTTTCATAGAATTGATCAGCTTCTCTCTCCGAGAGAATCCTACGGAAAACTGAAATCGATTGCCTAACTTTGTATTATATATTTTTTACACACATAACAAAATAATATAAAATAAATGTTTGTATTTTATTGTGTTTTCGAGAGAGATAACGTGAATTTTATTTGATTAATGTGATTACGATCTAACAAATAATTCTTTTTTCTTGCATTTTGCATAATTTTACTCGTGCAGTGATTGATTTGAACCGACAGCGCACATCGAAGCGGCGTGACGCGACGCGCTGTGTCTGCTGTGTTTCCAATGGAATTTCGTTCGCGCACGTGCGCGTGCTCGTTCCACTAATATAATAACAATAAAACGCTAAAAGAAAATGCAAGTAGACGCGAAATTGTCGAATCCGTTTGAAATCGTAGTAGGAACGTACGAGCAATATTTGCTTGGCTACAAAGTGCACAATATCGTAAATGTAAGTATATTTCGTCATGTGTAGAGGTTAGGTTAGGTTATATAGTATAGATGAAACTTATTATAAAAGTTAAAAACATTTTAAAAAACGCTTCTAATAATCATACTTATTTGTATGTTTATATATTTATTGCTTTATTATGATTAGTCAGACTGTGCTAAAGAAAAAGGCGTATCTTTAATTAAAGTTTCCACCTTGTATGAGAGACTTAAATGTGAATCTTTTAAACAGAAATATTTTATTGGGTTTTGTCTTTTTCTTTCTGGCCTCAGGAATACACACTAGAAAAAAGCTTTGCTACTCACAATCATGTCGCAAGTATACGCAGTGTCGCCAGTAGTAAATATCACCTAGCTTCTGCCGGTGCCGATGAAACGGTATGTCTTTATGACATGCGTTTCAGACGGGAGTCCGGCAAATTGATACATCATAAAGGTACACAGATAAACGCACTCTATATTCTATACAATTCAATGTAGTTATATCAATTTCTGTTATCTTTCATATTTCTTTTCAAGATACTATCAATTGCATTGCGTTCACTCCAGAAGGTTCGCATATGTTCACATGCAGTAACGATGGAAATATAACCGCCGTTCGTTGCGGCAGTTGGCAACTAGAGAAAGTCTGGCCGACAGCGCACAAAGGCTCGGCCGTCAATACTCTGGCTATTCATCCAACGGGGAAACTAGCGTTGTCCACTGGACAAGATGGTGTACTTAGGACATGGAATCTGATCAAGGGCAGACAAGCCTATGCTATTAATTTGGTACCAAAACTAAAATCTAATGCCAAATGGATAACCGTTATTAAGTGGAGTCCGAGCGGTAAAAGATATCTCTTAGCTGCCCATGGAAATATTTACATTTATTCTGTAGAAACGGCTGGAATAGAGAGGGAACTTACGTTTGACTCAAATGTTGTTTGCGTCGAGTTTTTGAAGGATGATTTAATCGCGGTTGGTTTCGAGAACGGAAATATAAAGTTTTGTGATTTCAAAACTTCCCTGCATACAATCAATACAAAGGCGCATAGCATGAGAGTAAAGTGTCTCGCACATATGAATGACCTCTTGGTAAGCGCTTCCAGTTCCGGAGAGATCAAACTCTGGAGATATAACAAACATAGTTTGGATATGTTGCAAATCGTAAATTGTGGTGCCAGAATTACTTGCCTTACTTTGGCACAGGCTTACAAAGATTTAGTCCAGCAGACAGAAATGAAATCAGAGGAAGAAGTGGAAGTAAAGAAGAAGAAAAAGCTCTGTCTGAAGCAGGAGGTTATTATTGAGAACGAGGAGGATTTGGAAGTCGCAAATCCCAAAGAAAAAGCACGAGAAGCGAAACGTGGAAAAAAGAGAGCTGTAGAGGATACCGAAGACAATGTTCAACATTCAAAGAAGAAAACTCCAAAAGTAAGAGAGATTGTGGTTTCAAAGAAAAAGAGGGACAGGCCACCACAGATGGAAGATGTCATCGATAAACCTAAAAAAAAGAAGAAACTCCTAAAAGCAAACGAGACAAATCTTAATAAAAAACGGAAAGAGCGCGGTGCAGCGTCACAGGTCACCTCGCCAGCGAAAAAGATTAAAAAATCGAATGAAGTCGAGGAATCGCCTCGCAGGAAACATAAAGTAAAGTTACCAATGACAGATGTCGAGGATATTCCACCTAGAAAAATAAAGAAAAATGCAAACGCGGGAAAGGGACTCGTGCCAAAAAAGAAAAAGAAAAAAATAACGGGATAAACTAGGATTCAATTGTGAGAGTCTCTTTATAAAAGTTAATTTTTTTTTCATCCGTGTGATATTTACATGATAAACTTAAAAGTAAGAATAAAGCGCCTAAGTGCTTAATAAATTACTCGCTAGTTCCTATAATTATAAATCAGTCTATTTACAATTTCTTAGACTTATCACTGCACCAACGTCTTCTGTCACTAGAAAGATATTAGGTACCGAGATAACAGTTTCTAGGCGTTGTTACGTTTCGTACCGCTCGAAATAATGCAAAGATGTCTACCACAAGATGCACTTATGCGACGGGTTCATTGGACTACCGAGCGGGCACTTCCAGGCCTTTGCAAACTCCGCGTTGTTCGACAGTGTGCCGATGACTCGAAAATGATTTGGCGCGTGGACACCTTCTATCACTTTGGACTTCAATGCTCCATTCGTATAATTGCCGCACCAGACCTTGAAAAAGGTTAGCGTTTGTAACTCAATCTTGTGAAGCTTTATACGCAAAAAAAATTATGAAATTTTTGTTTGCATGTAAAGCTTTTTGCGAGTTTAATTTATACTTAGATTTTCATTACAAATAATTGTTTATTAATTTGATAAGAGAAAAAAATCACGTCTATGAATGTATAAAGTTTATACAAGTTTTATTTAAATAACATTATGTAAAACAATTTTTACTCTTTTATTTTTTTCTTCATTTTTAGTTTTATGCAATAGTAATATATTAAGATATAGTTATATTGAATATACAGCACACATTTTATTGCCATTAAAATATACTCCATTTAGTATTATTAAATAAACTGTGTTTTTAAATGAAGGATCATATATGTGATCTTTTTACTAGACGCACTAAAAATTTGATAATTTATTGTTGAAAAACAAAAATTAATATATTACTTTCGCAGAGTTGTGAGAGGTACGAGCTTATATATATATATATATATATATTTTTTTTTTTTTACTTGTGCGAAACCCAAGAAGAAGAGTTGCTCGTTGCTGTAGTCGACGAGCCCTGGCAGAGCTTGCTGATACGGACTGCGTGCAATCAGCCTCTGATACGCCCTGTAAGCTTCCCTGATTCCGCCGTTGTCGGCGATATTTTCACCCTGAGTATTGATGCCGTTCACCTGAAAATCAGAAGGCAAGTCGAGTGGTTGAGCGCGCGAGCGAGGGGCGCCTTGGCACGCTTCTTTCTTGGTGCTTTCAACGAGCAAAACGGGCACGTGGCCACCGCACGACGCTCACCGTGAAATTATCGCCCAGTTCCGGCAAATGATAACTGCTGTACTGCTCGATCATACACTGTACTTTCTCATGATAATGTCGTAACGTCTCGTCGCTCCACCACTGCCGTAGATTCCCGTTCTCGTCGTACCGGCGACCTGACACAGAAAATCGCATAATTCCAGATATTATTTCAGACATACGGGCATTGTAGTGCTAAAGAGATAGAGGCGGACAAGTGGTCGTTTTAGCAACATTGTGCAACGCGCGTCGCATCATCGATCACGCACCTTGATCGTCGAAACCGTGCGTAAGCTCATGGCCCATGATCGCTCCCATAGCGCCATAATTGATGGACCTGCGAAAGATTGGAATTTAGCGATTTATGATAAGGATAATTCATGCACATCGAAACTTTTTCTTGAGCTCATATATTTTTACACCTTAAATTAAAATATATAGCATTTTAATAAGTAAATTGCGTATATAATGCCGAATAGTTAAATATTGACATTTTCGATTATCGGGTGGGATTTTGTACCTAATAATAATTTTTGTCAGTATTATACATTTAAAAATCTATAAATTTCTGAATGTAATATGACGCTCATTGTCAGTACAATATCAAAATCTTATTAAGCAGTTCTAACTAGAACTATTGCGTATAAGGAAAATATGAGTTCATGAAAATATTGTCTCGTCTGTAAAATATTATACGTACTCCAATCCATTGCCATAAAACGGAGGATGCAGGATGCCAGCTGGAAAAGCTAAGAGATCACACATTCCTTTTATTTTAGATAATCATGTTTTAAATTGGTGTTATAAAACGATAGCAATATTTCTGATTAATACCACGTATGTTAATTAGAAAAATTACTTCAATTAATTAGAAAATTGACATTAAGACACTTACTAACTGAGTTTAATATCGCGCTGTAAAACGCGTTCACTGTCGTGCCCGTCGATATCCATCTGCTCCTATCGGGCTTCTCACGCAAATTATTGAAGCTCTTTTTCATCGCCACGTCAGTTAGTTTCAGAAAACTTTCGAACAGCTTCCCATCGATCACCTCCACCTAAAGAGATCAGATAGGATATTGTAGTTTCCACAGTTTGGACTTGTAATCGTGCTCAAACATGCGATATTTTCAGAGAGAACTCACTCCTTCGTAAAACTTGTCTAGCTCTTTTGAATCGGTGATCCAGTCAGGAAATCCTACGAATGGCCTCATCGCATGCAATTTTTTATGGGCTCGAGTTCTCGTGCCGGCATCCATCCAATCCACCTCCATGACCATCTCGTCAAACGCCGCCCTGATATCCAAAAGCATCTCCAACGCCTATCGACAATAAGTCATGAATCATCATTGTATCTTCTCACATCGCTTAGAAAAATATTGGGCAGTGGGTGAAATCCGAGTTTCGTTTTAAGGATATCTTGAAAATTAGGGGATTGGCAAATTTTTTCCGACCATGTAGGAAAGTATCAAATAATATTTTTAAGCTTTACGAGCCAACCCAATCAGCAGACAATGTTTTTTTTTATACATTTAAAATGTTATAAGGAAGAATAAATGTCTAAAAAACATTGCTGATTGGAAAGTAATTATGTAGATAATTATGTAAAAAAAAAGAGAAGACGAAATCTTTCTTTTGTTAAGAATGAAATTAAAAAATATAATAATTATTATCATAATTATTATAATAAAATAAACACCCAGAGAAAAGTTTCTTCGAGTAAAAAAAAATTATTTGAATCAAAGAAATTTATGCATTGCTATACAATTAAACAATAGTTTAATTTGAAGAAATTTTTTGATTATTCCTTTTATTAAAATAAAAAAAATAGTTTGATTGTACATCGCAAATCTTTATTTAAATGAAAGAAATATATTTTTAAAATCAAAACTAAATTATTTCTTACAATTTTATCAGGACTTTCTTTGAATTAAAAAATTATTTAAATTAAATAATTTCAACAAATAATTTAGTTACTTTAAAAAAAGTCTAATAACATCATATCTTAAAATCATGTAAATTTTTATTTTCCTCAAAGATATTTTCAATTTAAAAAAAACCAAGTTAAAGAAACAATTTCATCAATTTAAATATAACTTTTCTCTGGATAAACAAATAATAAGAATAATAGAATAAAATAAATATAATAGTAATTATTTTGCCGAGCCCTTCTAAATACTTCAGGAATATTAATACCAGGTGAGATTGCGAACCTTTTCTCGTGCCTGCTGATTAAAATGTTTCTGCGCGTAAATATAACTCAGCGCCATGCCGAAGTTCGCGTTGACATTCCCGGTGCATCCCTTCCAGCGCGGTGTTTTCTCCTTCAGACCGAAGATCTTCTGCGAGAACTGGAAGCCGAGGTCGCGGAACTTCTGCAGCGTCAGGGGGGCAACGGTCGCGTATACGCTCCACCAGACGTATCGCACTGAAAAATCGGCTCGGCGTTAACATTATTTATCGGCGTGTAATCGCCGCTGGCCGTTTCAAATGCAGCGAAACAATCGCGGACTTATTTCTATAGATACAGTGCAACTTCCGATAGCTTCCGACCCCGGTGATCTCTTCTCGCTATTTTTTTTTCCTTTCTCTCTGTAGAAACGCTCGATATTATGCGTTATGGATTCTTGATACTTCCAAGTCTTTGTTTCGTTTTAAGTGATCTTTGATATTTGAGGACAAACTTGTAATTGAATTAAAGGAGAAGTTTAAGGAACCTTTAGTATACTGCAATACGATTTTTGCGAAAGTGCTAGGATATTGCAAGCCTTCTTTTTTCAAATCAGGTAAATCTCCAGGAAAAAAATTCTTTATATACACAGAAAAAAAATTAGTATTAAATCAACAATTCATTGTTTCATATATAAACAAGAATATAAAATCTCCTTGGAAGTATTTATAATCTCAAAGAGACATAATTTGCTAACATAAAGAAATTTTGTTTCTTCATGTAAGCAAATTATGTCTGATCAAGATTATCAAATTCTTCCAAAAAGATTTTATATTCTTGCTTATATATGAAACAGTGAATTGTTGATTTGATAGTCATTTTTTTCTGTTAAATAATAATACAATTATATACAATTATATATGAAAAATTTTTTCTCGGGTCATCAGGTGTATCGTTTATCCCTTCTATCAATATATTATTTTCAATCATTATTTTATAGAAGAAGATTAATCAAAATCACCTTGCAAAAGTGTTAGAAACATTCGTTCGAATGTTTTTACGGATAAGGCGAATTACGCAATTCTCCTTTTCTCTCTCTCTTTCTTTTTCTTTTTTTTCTTTTCTCTTACACAACGAATGTAAATGAACATAAGTGGAAAAGTAACGATATGCGTTGTGGATTGGATGAGCATACTTTATGTCAGAAGACAATCGCGCTCGCGGTTTGAGAGTGCCGAAATTCGGCGTACCTATTGTGGCAGGCGGAGTGGCGGCCAGTAACACCGGCAGTTTTTGCAAATACTGTAGGTCCACAACGATAACTCGATCCTCGGCCGGATTTATCGTGACGTTTGTATTCTCGAACACGGCATTCAAGTACCTTGTCCAGTTCCACTGAAACAGTTTCGAGTGTTTAATTACTCGTCCATCGAGAACGAAATTTATCTCGCTCCGCCTTCCCGATATTGTTCGCGATTCAATTTAAAAAAATAAATACTAATATTTATTTGTAAATTTTTACGGATTATAAATAAAATAATCAGTAAATGAAACGCGAGTAAACAAATTTACAAGACAATTGTAATTGATATTTCAAGCATTAAATTAAAATGCAATTTTTAATGCATTTTTTAATTTCTTTAATATCATCTAATAATAATTTCGTAAGTTTTTAAATATTACTTCTTTGTCAGCGGAACTTTACCGCTTGAACTTTACCGTGGTCGGAATTTTGATGAGAATTACTTGTTTCGAAATATTCGTCGCTATATAAAATACAAATATCGCGTCATCACACATTAAAATTTAATCGGCCGTTTATCATGTATAGTTTACCTTATATGCATTAATGTGAAGAAATAAACAGATATATCGATGTGATTATCGCTTACCTGCTGACCGCGTAAATCCGTGAGCTGTTGCAGATCGTCGATCGTCACCTCGTGAATGAGATGATCCGAACTGCGCCGCTCCTCGTTCGTCGCCATGATCTGGACGGATTTCAAAAGAATTAAACGTATTCCTGAAAACGTATTTCCTCACATTGGAAGTTGAGTAATCGACAAGATGCGCTGAACCATTCAATCAATTATTATCAAATCTTTATTAAAATTAAAAATGAAAGATTAATTACTAAAGCTCAATTTATGATTAACATTAATTCTAGGTAATCTTAAGTGCGATGCTTTTCGAGATATTTACCCAGAAAAAAAGTTAATATCAAATCAACAATTCATTGTTTCATATATGAGCAAGAATATCAAATCTTGAAAGAATTTGATAATCTTAAACAAATAATTTTTTAACATGAAGAAATTTTATTTATATGAAACAATGAATTGTTGATTTAATACTAATTTTTTCTGTGTATAATAATATATGTATTCTTTATGAAGATATACATTTAATATGCAGAATATTATGACATAGCTTGGAATAGGTATATTATTAAAATTTGAAGTCCTCATAATTTGATAAGGCGTAAGACACCTACCTTAGCGAGTTTCGTGCCAAATTCTAAAATCTCGTTAGCGTAATTCGCACTCATGTTACCAGCCCCCGCCAGTTCGACCATGGACTTTATGTACTTTTTATATTCCAATAGTTCCGATTGGAAACGTCGCGGATCCAATAAGTAACGCTCACTAAATCCGGGTGACACTTGCTCCATCTAAAAGAATTTCGTTTTTTGTGTGCTTCGTCACAAGAGACATACAAAAAATATTCACATAGAAAATAAAAAATAAAAAATTAATTTTTCTAAAAATTTAATTAACTTAATTTTTTTTTTAAGTAGCCATTTACACGAGTTTCATTATTAAAAAATTGAATTACTCAACATTAAAAAGGACATTAAATAGAACTATTTTTTTCCCTTTTTTTATTAAATCAGAAAATGAAATCATTTACTAAGATATCAAAAATAATTTATTAAAATTTAGAAGAATATTAAAATAAAATTTAACTTAATGTGCTTTTAATTTTTAAAAAATTTTATTTCTGTCAAAACGACTTTATATATTTTCTAGAATTTCGTAAAATTACTTCTTTTATTAAGATTCTCTTCCTATCTCTCTTTCTCTCTTCTTCTTCAATAGTTTTCTAAATTTTCTTTCATTCAAATTCTTGGCGTTCTCACCATCATCCGATTCCTCGTGGTGTCCTTAACGTCTTCGCTGATGTAAAAATTGATGAAGAGATTCAAGCCTAGCATTCGCTGCCCTATACCAGACACCCTCGATATATCTAGAGAGGGTATTTTACCCTGCATCGGTGGCTCCTTCGGCAAACCTAGGCTATTGAGTACCTCGAAGATGGGTTCCAATCCTAGAGCCTCGACAGTCGCTGCAATCCGATAATTTTCCGGTAATTTTAAATACGTTCTATCATCAAGGCTACAAATAGATAGATGTTTACAGAGATGTTTTACAACCTGGTTTAGAATGCACGTAACGCTACTATTTCCATTTTCCACGCGGAAGGATTTAATGCGATCGTTGTCTCTATTTAAATCATTTGCACGCTTGGTTTTCCCGATTTACGATCGCGAACGCATCGTATGAAGGCAGGCACAAGATCCGGTTACTTCTTCGCGATAATAAAGTAGTCAATTTATCTTATTACGTTATTATTGATTATGTTATTATCGCGGTAATGGTACTTCGCAATGCAATGCAACGCGAGCAGCAATGTATTGTTAGGCAAGTATTTATTCCTTCGAATTTATGCTTATGTAAATGCTTATGTAAATTGTGCGCCTTATATCCTTGTACGAAAGTGCATCAATTAATGAATAATTTATTGTCAAAGTAGACAGATTGTGTAAGTGTTAACGATAGAGAATCTTGATAAAGAATTAGTTCGTGTGGAAATTATATTATAGTTCTTCTTCTTTGACATCGAGAAACGTTTCTTGACTTGATATGCTTTTTCTCAATATTTAATATTAATTTATAACGTTCTTCTGCTAGTTAATTTTTTATATTTATTTTAAGAAGTTGCTACTTATAAATCAAATTCGATGAATTATTTCTTAATTTAAAAATTTAATAATAATTCAATAATATTCATGTAATTTGAAAATTTTTTTGCAAATTTCTTGAAAGCTTTCTTTCAAAATATTTCACCAAGTCATACTTCCATTCTTAAGACTTACCGACATCCATGCAGGTTTTGTAAAGAGCCCGTGCCTGTTTCACCGGCTTGAGATCGGTATCCTTATCCGGTTCCTCTAGTAGAATCCTCAAATTCTGTAGAAGTTCCTCTCTGAGCAGACTTAATTGATCCCAGAAGCTCTGACTCTGAGGGATCGGATGTTTGTTGATCCAGCCGCCGCAGGCGAAGTTGTAGAAGTCCTTGCAAGGATCCACGGATTTGTTCATCGCGCCTATCACTCGCGCCGCTATAATGATAAGAGCAAATTTATCGTGAAACAATCATGATCTGAGCCAAATGAATTGTCTTTTCTAATCGAGAGTTTAAATTAATGTCTTTTTAATTTTTTCTTGATTTTTATTTTTTGAATATTAATCATCGATAAAAGATACCTGTCTTAATGCATTCCTCGCTCTGACACATTTCCTTATACTCTTCTTTGCTAAAGACCGCCATCTGCAAAGTCAGTGCTACGACAAGGGCGATAACGGTCACCGCTAACAATCCGACGACGATTACGAGCCGCATCTCCTTCCCGCTCGATTTCTTCTCATCCCGCTGATTGTAATTCCTACCGAAAAACAATGGGAAAATTCTATTAATAAAATGTGTGAAAACTTACAACATGATTTGACAATATGATTTTTCATATTGATATATATATATATATAACAGTATTCCACCACTGTTTGTCACTGAATCTTTTACCAAAATGCATAAGAAAAATTATCAAACAAAATATTTTTAAAAGAAAGAAATATCTGGAAAATTGTTTTCCAAGTTGGTAGCCGGAGGCTTGCATATATCTCATTGATGTACTACTTAAAATTATCAAAATTAAATGACAAACATGTACATGGAAAAGAAGGAAAAAAGGAAAAGCTAGAAAAAGATACGTAGAAAAAAAAGAATAGAAGATGCGTTTCAGAAAGATGCAAATGATTTTATGTTTAATAGACACATTTCAAAAGAAAATTGATATAAAAATATAACAATCTTAGTAGTTAATAATCTTAAGTGAGAGAAGTAAGAAAACCGAAAGTAAGAAATAAGAAAATGTTATTGATTCTTTTTTATCAAGCCAAGAAAACGCTTATTACCACGGGACGTCCGAGTTTCCTTTCACGTTCTCCACCGTGTCTCTCTCATTATCCTCCGGGTCGTTCACCTTCAAAAGAGAAATGATGACATATATTTCACAATAATTGCCCGTTATATCTATTTCTTTACATTTTACTCTATTAATGCTAACGAGCCTGCCTGTCGAAGAATATGACACTGTCGCAACTCCGTTATATTCAATTCCGAAGTAATGAAATGCTAGTGTGCATTGCGAGGGAAGTCACTTTGATCTGACAAAGAAGCAATGTCTTATGACTTAATAACTTCTGCGCTTCATGCTATGAAAATGCGAGAGATCAAAGCGCAACTAAAACAGATGCATTTCGTATAACATAATCAGGGACCTTGAAGCAACTCTACCAGAGCGATTCACTGAGAACGATTAGCTCGATTTTCCTGTATTGCGTTCCAGTCGCAAATAAAAGATTCACTTTAAAAAAATGTTGATAGAGAAACTTAGAGCGGAATTCACGATAGAGAGAGAAGGGAGAGAGAGAAAAAATTTATACTTTTATTTATCTAGTGAAATATCGCGGACAAACTGATTCAATCTTGATAAAAATAGCGGCTTTTATCGACGCCACGAGATACAGATTCTTTAGTTTATTAGTGCGATAAATATATCTTTCGTCTGTTTTGCCGAAGGCGTTAGATGAGTAATGGCAGAGTATATTTAAAAATAGAGTATACTTAAAATGGTGGAGTGCCGTGGATAGATCTACGCGAGCGGCGTGCATTCAAACAATAGCGTTCTCGCGCGCTTCGATTTAATTCCGCGTGTGGACCTTACGTAAGCCCGCGTTCGCTTTTATTTTTCGCGTCATTGCCGCGAATAGAGGCGATTTCAACGATTTCGGGTTCAATAGAATGAAGGATCGTCCGCGGACGCGCGACAGGATATTGGGCACGAGGCGAATAATGGCCGAAGTAATCCCGCCGATTCTGGAGCAAGGTGAGTGTATCGATCATCGCGGTTTTAACGCCAATAACATCGCGATGGAGGATACCTCGTCGATTCAAACCACAGTGGTACAGCCGCTCTTTCCCGGCGTATAATTATACGACGTGTGTCGGAAAGAGCGATCTTATAGAACGCATTGTCCTTCCGCACAAAAATTCTATTGGGTCGAGGAGATTATATCATTGCCTTACAGTCGGAAATTGGGTGTGTAAATTGGGTGCTGCAAGATAGACTTGATGAAAACCACTTCGGAGCTAACAAGCTGAAATGACATAACGACGTTCTGTATATTTTTAATGCAGGTGCTCGAATATTTTTTTCATTAAGAATGATCCTCGTTCTGTGGGGCAGCGAAAATTAGTCGATCAATCTCAAATTCAGAATTTAACGCGCACTTGTCGATTACTCCCTAATTATAATGCTGAGAAATAAAAACATTTCCAGTGATTCACCCAAACGCAAATAATGATTCGAGATGACCTAATTCCCAAGTCACTCTGTGTTTCACCCAACTTCGATTAATATTAATTGTAGCCAACTAAATGTTGCTCGTGTATGTATACTTTATCTGTCAGACGCGCGTGTTTAACTAAAGAACGCTTAACTGAAATTAATGAAGTAAAAAGTTGACACAGACGACTCAGACATGGAACAGTCTTGAGTCTTGAGCTTTCTTCTCTCGCTTCTGATTTCATTAACAAGCACGTGTCTAACGTATCGCCGTTCGTTTCGCATTGTTTTATTAACCCTTTCACTGTCGACGATTGTAATGATCTCATTTCTTCTAATAAGTTTAGTAATCTAGTCTCTCATTTTTTTATAATTAATAGATGCTTAGTGTAACTTTAATACATTTACAAAGTTATTTATCATTATGTATCATATTATTAACTCAAAGTATCTTCAAGATTTGATGAAGTATTTTTCTCTTTCAGATTTTACGTTGATTAATTAATTTTTCCTCTGTAACGTCATTGACTTTTTTTCTTCCTGCTCTGTGATTAATTACAACGTAGATGAAGAATTTAGATAAAGAAATTTAGATAAACGTAATTGATACTGTTTAACACTGCGGAAATCGGCCTCGGAGAGTTTGGCAGCCGTCTTCGTGTTTAGTCGAGAGGCGAGAATCCGATTTTCCGCGTACGGTGCAGACACATCGGCGCATGTACTCGTCGTACATCCTACAACGTTCCCATTATGTGCTTCGACCTATCAAATCGGCAGACGTGCGAGAAATGCCGGCGCCTTTTTTTTGTCTTCTCTCATTCTCGCTCTCTCATCTGTCTATCAAGTAAACCATACGAACTTACGCAATCGTGTATCTGCTTTAGTCTAGTTCTCCTCCTCTTTGTCCGAGTAAACAGATCAACTCTTCCTACGATACCATCACACCATGATTCCATGAGTTATTTCTAGTTATTCTCTCTATTTGTTTCTCTTCTCCTTCTGCTCTTTAATCTCCTGAATCGGAGTGGAAAAAGGGCCATTTGTGCATTCAGCAGTCGATTAATATCAATCCTAATAAATCATGGCAAGATATTGAATATTTTGTCATAATTATTTTATAATACAAAGATGTCCATCGTAGATGTTGAAAAAGGGGAATTAATAAAAAGTTTTTTCAACAACGGAGTGAATGCATGGCAAGACGTTTTAAGGATGTATTGGTCATATCTCAAAAATTTAAAAATTTCATACAACATTCTAGTGTTATGTTTAAGTATCTGTGTAAAATTTGAGCTCAATAGTTCACTTATGAGTTAAAAAATTATTTAATTTTTTGTTTAGTCTTGATTTTTATGTAAAATCACATTTGGCAGTTATTGGCAAATTTGGGAAAGTAGCATTAAAATTTTTACATATACTAATAAAATTTTAATAAATATTTGTGTAAAAATTCATTTAGATTCACTTACTCGTTTAAAAGTTATTTGTTTAAAACTGCAGCAAAATATAATAATTTTAGCTGCAAAAATCATTATAAAAAATTTTGTATTGTTGATTAGGAAAAAAAAGAATAAATCTAGAGAAACCTTCAGTTTTTAAATTTTAATAACTGTTAGCTCGAATTATAAGTATAGCCAAAACATCCTTCAAAAGCTTTTCTATCAATCATGCAGAATCACGTTATATTATCTCTTCTTCGTCTGTTCTTCTCGTCGTAATGTGACAATCTAATTTCTAACGGTAGTACTTCACGATAATAATGCACGATCTTGCCCCTCTCTATTCCTCTCCTATTATTATTCCCCCATATCATTCTCCCCATATCGTCGTAACGTGAATTATTTACCGCATGGTAATCGCGAAAATTTGAAGAGGACGTACGAAAATGGTATTCATATAAATGTCTTTACGCTGATGGCCACTCGCAGGTCGGCAATTGTCATCGGCCTCACCGTTCGCTTCCGATCCTCGTGTCCTTGTAGTCCCATAATTGTCATCCGACCGACGTCGCTTCCGATCCTACGTCGTCCTTGCGCTCCGTAAGATTTCTCCGTTTAACGTCGAGCCGAAAGGCCGCGGATGCAAGTTCCATCAGCCGAGCAATTAGCGGCGCATCTGGCATTGAGTTTCGCTGCGAATCGATGGAATTGCAATTCTCGTCCCGATTGGGGAAGTACTTGCCGAATTGGCTCACGTTCGCGCGCGAATGGGTGTTCTCATCGTCCTTGCAAAGATACAATCATTGACGAGACGACGACCGATTTCGTTATGCGTCATTGATGAGTCTTGTCGAGTGCATATCTCGACGAGAACATCACGCGACGCTTCGCGCTGCTCCCCTTCGCCTTTGTCTCGTTGCGGGATACCGCGTAATTAATTCTTTACGTCACGTTAATGCATTCTTCCTCGCGACCAACGGTCGCGGCGAGGCAATAAACAACGAGAACCTGATGCACATAATTCAATCGTCTTCCTATATCTCCGACTCAAGAAGGTAAAAAGCAGCGAAACAGAAGCTTAACTGAGGTTTAATCGCAGGCGAGTCGATTTCTCTTCAAGAGAATTTTTCTTCGCTCTTTCATAAATAGTATTGAAGTCCCTTATGAACTTTAGATCGACGACAGGAACCGATATATTTTTATCACGAGCTTTTGTAATCTCTAAACACAAATTGCTACGCGTTCAAAGCGTCTACAAATATAAATTTGTTTCATAAACACAAATTGCTAAATGACATTTTGTATCTATAAAATAAGGTATCTTCCTTTTTTTTTGCAGCAATTAAAAAAGAAATCCAAGTCGCACCACTTGGAATTCACGTAAATGCGAATGAATAAAGAATCTTGACGAGGCTAAGTCGTCTAATGGACAATTCTGCGTGAATAATAATGCGGCATTCGTGTAATGAATCGTTTCTATATTTGTCTCCCATACCGATTGTTTACGTTCCATTCTAAGAAACTCATCTTTGTCGAGTCTGTCATTAGCAGCTGTAATATTTTAAATATAATAGACGATAAGATTATCGAACAATTAGCAAAATTGAGCGGTCATTAAATGCGAGCCTCAGTCAACGGCATTATAGCAATAATAATGTAATAATAAATACATAATTTAACTCCAATGTTTCCGTTAAAATCCTTTGTTCCTCTAAATACAGTAATTGCTTTAATTTCAAGTGGTAGAACCAGGATTGACTTATTGACATACACTCTCCTTCATTTTGATTATTAATTCTGATTATTAATTCCAGTTTCGAATCAGCATGAGTAAGCTCCAACCATCGCATACCCATGACAATGTACCGTACAGTATTTACTTATCGATAAATCGTCGGTATTCTCTGGCTCGTCACGTACGAGACGAATGCGTTATCAGAGGCATTGACTCCGATCGTCATGCGGCACGTGAGCGTCTTTATCGCTCAATCTCCTACATCGTATGCCGCACGTTTCCGTTTCGTATCCCGGACAAGTCGGCTAAAAGCTCCGTCCAAAATATATTTCAATTTAAAAAAATGTGTATTCTTAGATTCCAGTGTCAGCGTTTTTGCCCTCGCGTAAATTAGTTGCGTGCTCAAAAATTTGTAATTTGTGCCACTTCCAAAATAAACGGCTCAATTTAGAAATTTGGCCAGTGCACCGCGGGTCGTTGTCGTCTTAAGAATTCCCTCCGCCGAGGGACTCCTACGACGTCTCGACTCATTATTCTCGTTTACGTTCGCAGCCTGTTCCCGAGAGGAAGAGACGAGTGTTCTGTGTATTTTTCTTAGATCGTTTCCCCACGCAAAAAGTTACGACAGAAAAAGATACACCGTCAATGTGCCGTAACATCTAATTCGTTTGTTTTTTCACGGAGCGATGTATGTGATATGTTTATATCAAACTGATATATCGCGTCGAGAAGTAGCTTCGAAGGATTAATTGTAAGAGACAGACCCGGTAAAGTTTCTTAAGTAAGAGTTAGTTGGATCAGTCAACCTTACAATTAATCTCTTCCGTTCTATGAAGAAATAAATAATTGATTTAAAAATTTTTAATTGAAAGAGAGAGAGAGAGACTAACCCCACGAAGAAATTTATATTGTACTATTATTTATTTTATCTTATAATAATAATAATATTTATGCATACAAATTATTGAATTAAATTCATTTTCTTAGTGATAAATTCTGCATAAATATCAAATGATTTCAACGATTTTTAAAAAGCACACCGTGGGTAGCCTGAAAATGACGAACGACGTCCAAACGGCGCGTCCTCTTAAGGAATTCTAAGGCCAGGAATCTTTCAGTGACGTTAAAGAAAACATGATAATTATTCTCAATAGTATTCGCGGTTTCTATCCAACGGGTAATGGCGAAATTATTTTCCAACCGATTAGCGAAGCCGCGAGATGTAGGTTGATGGAAGGCCGACGCGCAGGCCACCTTCAAAAGTGACTGATGCACTCGGGAGGTCCATGCACAGCCTCATCCTGCTGTTTCGCAAGTGGAGCGCCTGAATGCACCATTGAGAGGATCCCATTTCAGCGACGCGAATGCGAGGCGGTCGTAAGTGCCGCCGGGCCGTTGATGCTTGCAGTCCATTATCGCCCTATTGCTTGATAATACAATTAGGCGAAGGTGGTCAGTGACTTCTGGCATCAGCGATCGCGGTCGCCACACGTGTCGCTTTTCCTCCGCGTCTCTTTCACCGCGCGGACAGTGCGTGGCGTCGAAATTATTTTCGCGCCGCGTTCTCGCTCCTCGACTTCGAGCGAACGGTTTTCTGCGAACGCGCAGAAGATGAGCGTGGAAAGTTCGGCTTTCTGCAAATCTCTTCACTTTCGCAAAATTGTAGTTTCATGGATCCCTGGTCCCGTAAGATCTCCGATTACACACGTTGGCGTCCCGGCTTTCGCGGATCCTGTGTTGATAGTTGCGCGACTTTGCAATTTTGGCTGGACTACTTACTGCAAAGTACAGAGAGAATTCTCTCTTGGTATTTAACCTGAAAATCGTAGTAGCCGTGGGACAATATACTCTTTGAAGAATTTTACTATACTCCCTATAAGCACACAATATTCCTAGAATATTATACGAATATTACTAAAAATTAAAATAAAATAATACTATCAATATTCGTGAAATATTATGAAAATGTTCTACGAATATTATTGTAGTAAAAAAGTTAATGTAAATTATTATGTATAAAATATTTGTAAACTTTGTAATTATTATATTTAAAAGTTATAATAATCCCGATAATTTAAAATATTGAAATAAATAATATTATTTACTTCTCATATAATATTGATATAATATTATCAGGAATAGACATATAACCATTTTTATTAATATTTCGGGAATATTATTTAATATTTAATAATATTAAGTGCTTATAAGGCTTTTCGTAAAATTTACTAAAATTATTAGTATATATGATACATTTCTTCAAAGGCCACAATTTTGGGGATAAATTCTAATAAAAAATTCTATCCGTATAGTAAGCAGTCCAACCAAAATCATATAAATAATAACTCTAGTTAAAACTCCGAAAAAACATGATAATCTATCGGTAGGCTTACTCCTACATCGATCGTTCTAAGCGACTGATATTTGACATTCCTGACGCTGCGATAGAGACACGCGATCCGTAATCGCCGTTTAACGAGCTTCCGGGGAAGGGCTTCGTGGAACGAATTCGCTTCAAGTGCTCTTCTTGCCATTGACTTAAATTTCTCGAGCGAATCTCAATTCGCGCGCGGTCGCCCGCTCGCGGATCGCGTCCGTTCACGCTCCACTTCTTCCGCCCGCCTTCTTTCTTCTCCGACGAAGGAACGATCGCTTCTATGATGATCTCGCCGGAATACGGGGCCAGTGTGCGACCCGTATCGCGTAGATAGCGGAGAAGCCGATTAGACGAGACGAATGGATCACAGAGAGAGAGAAATAGTTGATAAACGCTACTGTTCTATGTGGAAAAGAACTTGATAAGATTATCTGAAATATTTGAAAAAGCCGAAAGCGTCCAAATCGTGATTCGATCTCAGTTTTCGTCGGTATTTTTTACCTACGTTTATTTATAATCATTTCTAATTGGAGAAACCATTCCATTAAAAAAAAAAAGAAAAAATAAAACAAAAAGAAAACAAAAAATGCGTGAACTGCGTAGCCATGTCGCAAAAGGGGATAATAGATAATCGCCGTAAACGGTATCGCTTTATCTGCCTCGAGCACGAATAAAATGTGATATTCGATGTTAGCAACTGGTCTTATTTTAATTAGCCTTCACCTGCACGCGATTGACCTCTTTTTCCGTCAAGTAAGAAAACCAGAATTGGCTGCAGCAATGTTCGACTACTTGCGATTTCTAACGAAGTATAATCGAACACGGCAGTTTACTTTTTCCTCTTAATTGGATTTAATCGAGGAAAAAAAAATCGATTGATCGATTGCTAGTCGAAAATCCGTGATCGCGCGCGGAGATAAAATTTATTTAATATGTAACGGTGAAGCTTTAAATATCTTGAATGGCAGTCGACGCGCGAGTACGTCGAAAAATAATCAAAGGATTAGAGAGGATCCTGAGAACAATTTTCGTCTTTAGAACGGCATATTTTAAATAACTATCACTTGAGTATTAATAAAAGAGTAAACTCGTTTGATTTCTTTTTGCTAAAAAGCAATAATTAAGGAAGTTATTTTGAAGCATTGTGAAGGAAAGATCATCAATACGTTCAAGACTACACTGAGAGAAATGTTTTGTAAAATCAACCAAAGTTTGATTGATTAGTGATCAAATGAATTTTATAGTGATAGTTACTAAATATATAGTTGTTTTGGCCAAACAATTTGTAGTCTTAACCAAATAATTATTTTCATACAACAAATTAAGAAAAGTTTTTAGTTTTTTTGTTAAATGTAACAAAGGTTTTGGTACCAGCAACTATAAAATTCATTTGATCACTATACTACCAAACGATTTCTCTCAGTGTATTGTTTCGTGGCAAATGTGATCGAATGGGTGCATTTTATTAATATTTNTGTTTCGTGGCAAATGTGATCGAATGGGTGCATTTTATTAATATTTAATTATTAAAAATTGAATGAGTGCATTTTATTAATTTATCTTTCGAACATGAGAGATTATGATTATTCTCAAATTATTTTTTTCGTAATAAATCACAGTTGTACTTCAAAGATTGAGTTTTAGAGTTAACGTTGCGCGAGCACTTTATGATTTCCATTCGTGACGTTAAAATTGACGTGGAACAAGTTGCGACTATTTGCGCGGAATAGATCGCCCCACCTTTGCGCATCGCACGCACGGTGATAAGGCGATGCGTAGTTGCCTCGTATCTTATATGCAAAGATCGGCACACGTGCTGTCGAGAGAAACGAGACGAAGCGAGACGAAGGGAGGATCGAACAACCGGAAAAGAAGCTGCCAACAGGTGGAACGAGGCGACGTACTTGCAAATCACGATCGATCCTATAATTGTGTCATTTGATGCATCGAGTTTTTTTTTACCAAATTCGTTTTTCTTTTTTTTTTTTCAAGTTCGATCGAGCAAATCGAACGATTTGAGTTCTCAATCCGTTGTTCTCAACGAGGACAAACGTCTCTCTCTCTCTCTCTCTCTCTCTTTCGGAGAGACAAAGATTCGCGTCGTCAGTGAAGCGAGATAATCCTTCGGCGTACGTTCATCAATTAGAATTTAATTTAAATAAATCACACCTCCAATTGTGCGCTGCGCGCTGGCTTCCACTGACGCGGGACGAATGTAAAACGAGACCATTATACGAACATGTAGGATTTGCATGAAATTTCAAGTACGCCCCTCTTCGATTCGGAGACGATTTTATCTCTCGGCGGCGCTTTACTGCGAATTCCTTCGCCGATCTGCACATGACCCGAATAATTATTTCAACGAGCTAACTGTCCGTCAAAATTAAACTTCTTCAGGAACAAAAGAAAAATACAGATATTATCTATCTATTCTCTTAGAGACTTAACTGTTAAAATTTTCTATTTTTGTTAATAATTTATAAATCAAGCTGGCGATATCAAATCCTTTTTCTATAATGATATATCGTGACAATCTTTTTAAACATCTTAACATTTTGAAAACGTGAAACTAAGGCAGTGTCCACTTCCTAAGAAATTTTTTTATTCCAAAATTTACTGAAAAACTGAATGAATTAAATTTACTTAATTAAAATTAGAAAAATCTTAAAGACTCCTTATATAAATTCTTAATAATAAGTTAGAAAAAACTTTTTTCTAACTCATTATTAAGAATTTACTTAATTAATAATTCTAATTCATGTATTTTATTTAACTAATTTAATTATTAATAAAATTATTAATTAATTAAATTAATTGATTCGATTGTCATTCGCGACATAGATAAATTTCGCGAAAGGAAATGAAGTGAAGCGCTCGCGCGACGCCGAGTACGGAAAATCCTTCTTTGAGGGACGATTGTAATCTATCACGGAGAAATAATTCAAGAATATAAATGGCTTCTCATTTTTTAAAATATATATGCTCAACACAATAATCTTTCATCCGTAATCGCGTTGCACAAGAATCGCGCAGGTATCTGTGATAAATATACTAAATCCGCGGACTTTACGTTCTCGCAGGAGGAAAAGCCAGCGCGGCGCGCCAAATTGGCTAAGGAATAGGCATCTGAATTTTAATGGAAGCCTGACGAGACCGGCACAATGGCTCGGCTCTCGAATCTGGCTTATCCCCGTGCCTATCGGCACGCACGTTCCCTTCGGCGTCATTCGGATGAGGAAGCACGCCGCGCGTCTTACCTTGTATCTCATCCTCGCGTCTCCTTCGCCGTCCCGTCCTTCTCGACCTCTACCTTTCCGTCCTTCGGTCCTCTACCCTCTCAGCCGACGTGTCTGCAAAAGGACGAGATGAATTATTATTAAAGAAATGTCCCCCGGGTCTCATCTGGCGCGGCGAATGCGACGGCCGGTGAATCATCTGTTTTGCATTGAATGACAGAAAGCGAGCGCCGTTTTTTCTTCCTTCTCTTTCTCCGTTCGTCGCGATTGCTTTGTGAGGACAAATCGTTCGCGCGATTTGTCCTCCGGGGAAGATAACGATGTCGCGAGAATGAGGTACAACGTCGTCGTCTGCCTTCCAAGAAGCTCTCTCTCCTTCTCTTTCTCCCCGTCTTTCTCTCTCGGCCCAAATTTATTCAGTTTTCATTTACGATCGTCTCATTTCGATGTACACGAAACGTTCGGACGTCGGTTCGACGAACCGTCAGCCTCGGCACGTTAAATTCCGAGAGTTTTGATAAAAGAAACGGATGAGCGCGCGTCGTCGACTTTTACCGGATGCGAGGACTTCGGTAGCGCGGATGTGTCCGCCGCTCTTTCATAAATAATGATTTACCTCTCTGGGATTGGCATGGTACATTAACCGGTTAACGAATCGCGCACCGCTCGATTGTCTATCAAAACGCTTTCGTTTCCACGAGAGCGATCCTACGCGCGCGCTCGGAATTGTTATTATCGCGTCGTGCAAACGATTTTTCACGTTTCGGAGCGGATCGTGCTGGAACCGTCTCGGGTTTCCAGAGAGTACAGCCTCATTCGCGATGCGCGCGATGCAAGGTGCATTGCACGAGCGATTCTCGCAGCCAGCTCGCCGCCGCCACGCCGACGACGTCTGAAAACGAGGGGATCTACCTCGATTAACGGATTAAGCCGCGCGGAAAAGCGCACGTCCGTCTAATAGCGTGGCGATTCACTCCCTTTTGTGCCGCGAAATTGCGTCGTGAAATCGCGAGATCGTTATTAAATCAGATGCATCCCGGCGGATCGATGAAAGCGTGCTGCACGCAGCCAGCTCTCGCTCAGGATCGGCGGCGCTGCAGAAACGCATGCACCAGTATCGCTATTACGTTCGTTATAAGCACGCAGCAGGAAATTTTCCTCTCTTTAAACATTGCATTATTATTTAATATTAAATAATATTCCTGAAATATTAATGAAAATGGTTATATGTCTATTCCTGACAATATTATATGAATATTATATGAGAAGCAAATATTATTTACTTCAATATTTTAAATTATCAGAAATGTTGTAACTTTTAAATGTAATAATCACAAAGTTTATGAATATTTTGTGCATAATAATTCACATTAATTTTTGAACAAAAATATTCGTAGAACACTTTCTTAATATTCCACGGATATTGATATAATATACCACGAATATTATATGTATAAAGCGGACATATAACGTCAATACAATACTCCTATAATATTAAAAATTATATTCTCAGAATATTATTTTAATTTTTCATAATATTCGTATAATATTCTAGGAATATTTTAGCGCTTATAGGGCTGGTACACGCAGCGAAAATAAACGAGAAAATATTTACGCGAGCCGATTTTCTTCGATCCCAAGTAAAAAAAAATACCGAAGAAAGACCCAAAGACTTTTATCAGAATGTATATAAGAAACAATCTACTCTTCCAGTTTTACACCTATTCGTTAAATTTTCACGACGATACGCCGTGTTCTAGTCAGATGGATCTCTTGCGTTTTGAGTGATCTACACCATTCTTTTTACGACGCTATTAATTCTTGATTCGTCGAATCGCGTTTGCATAATTATTGTCTGCGATACGCGATCCGCACGCACGTCCTTGACGACTCGTACGTACGGAGGCGTCGAGTGCATGCCGCCTTAGATCCGACCCTGCTCTCGCGATGCTTTCGATTTCGCGTCTACTAATCGTATCTGCCGCCACGCATCTCGCGCAGAGGAATCGTTGGTGCAACGGTTGCGTTGCGCTCATCTTTCGATCATTTAACGCGCGCGGCCGGCGTTTGAAGATACAATATTGAAGTGGATGACTACAGATACAGTTATTCCTTACGCAACGAAATGTCCGCGGTGCGTATACCGTCCAGATACGAAATAGAGCGTTCGCGGGCCTCGAGGACTTTCAAGTGACCAAGCGAAACGATATAACTGATGTACGGAAGAAATCAATTTATCATTTTTTCTAACATTATGATTTGTCACATTAATAATTTATTAAGCTGCTAACTTATTATTATTAAATTAATTTATCGTGTATTAATAAAATAATAATAAATTAATTGAAACGTTTTCTCCACATTAAAACTAATTTTTTTTTTAAATTCTGTAAACTGTATGTATTATAACTATCTTAGATTCATCATTGATAAAGAGTAATTAAACTTGTATTGCTAAAAATTTCTTTCTTTTTTTAAATGAAAAATTTTACATGAGACAAGAACTTTTTGGAAGTCACGATTGAGAGCTCAAGTATTCGTTAGAAGAACGAATGTGCTATCTCGAAAATATTCGGACACGAATCTTATCGTTGAAGTCTACAGGATGTTGAAGATATAAACAAACCGCCCTGGGCATTTTTTGAGAGAAACGGTCTCTTTGTGCGGACTCTTTGCGCAAGCGAAAACGTATATGAGGGGCCGCGGTGTGCAGCATCCGTTTTAAAATCTATTCATAAACACGAGACGGACGTTAAAAGAAACGGCGCTACATTCGTTAAGACGCTCGCTCGCCATCGCGAAAGATCCATGTAATTTAACATCCGAAATTTAACTTCTTTAAAGCAAGATGATACACCGATCGCTCTTTTGGCGCCCCGCCAGAGAGTAATTTAGTGTCGGAGAGACGCTTTTGTCGAAGGCACGCACTATTAATCTTGTGCGCCACGTACTTTTTCAATTATATATTTTCCCCAACTTCTTTATATTGACCCCGACTTGGATTAATCAATTAGCGAGTCTGATGATACTAGCAACTTTCTAATAATAAAGTCACTTACGTGAGAAAAAAAATTAAAATTTTTTTGAGAAACAATATATTCTTCCTTTCAAAAGAAGGGAATTTTAAATAGTATATCAAAAAATACCAGGAATTTAAGGAAATGAGAGATGTACATGTATTATATGAGCATACTGTCGGAGCATTGCCTTGACCAAACGTGAGTTGAAAAACAATAATCGCAAGGCGAGCATAACAAACTCTGCGGTCTGCGACGTCAAACAATTCCAAAAAATTCATCTTGCATATTCTTTACTGTGAGAGAGGCTTTCACTTCCGATAATTATAATTTTACATTGACTGAAGCGAATATTTTTTAGTACAAAATAGAAAAAAAATATACGTGAAAATTTTCGAAAAAAAATTTATTGAAAGACAAAAAGAAGCTAATTAATATCTTATTAATATCATAACAATAAGAGAGCTTATTAGTACATTTTTTTGTAATTAATCGCCAGTATTTACGTGTATTACTCGAAAATTTTTATTTTTCATAGAGTTGTAATAATTTCTTTTCATATAAACACAAATAAGAAAATTCTCACACATCTACACATATATTATGATAATATTTAAAAAACACAATATAAATAATCGAAATGCTTAATCAGTCATATCTAGATCTTGTGCTGATATTTATTGCGTAATTTTATATATCTTTTCAAGTTCACGAAACTACGCGCGGTCTTAAAACATAATTTTAAATTGAACAGAGATATAATAATATCACATTAATAAATTGAAAGTGAATTTAATAATAAATGACACTCATCTGTCAAGACACCCATCCCGGAAAATCGGGAAGTCCTAGGTTCAATCCCTACGTGATATTTTTCGTAACAAAATCTTTACAGTTTTTTAGGAAGAAAGGTCTCATTGGCATCATTTATTATTAAATTGACTTTCAATTTAATTACGTGATATTACTATTTCTTATTCAATTTAGAATTGTGTTTTAAGATCGAAAATTTATTTAGCGCGTAACTTCGTGAACTTGAAAAAGTATATAAAATAACGCAATAAATATCAACACTAAGATCTAGTTATGATTAGATTAGCCGTTTTGATCAGTTATTTCGATTATTTGTATTGTGTTTTCACATATCAATCGAAGTTCTTTATTAAATACATTTAAAAAATTTATTAGAGCATACAGTATCAGTTGTGCGTCTAGATTGTGTCATTATCAATAGGTAGCTATATATACAAGATTAGAGAAGCTTACGTCTTGCAAAAGAACCTTCGACCTCTCGGCGTGTAATATATCCGCGTCGCGTGCGTATAAGAATGTTTACTGTATCACGTGCATTCTCAGAAAATCTAACATCTCTCATAATAAACGAATTTTTCATGTAACAGTAAAGAAAATTAGCAAAAACTTATAACGTCAAAAATGTTCTTCCTTTGTCTCTAAAAAGGAAAATATTTTTGAACATTTTCTTGTTTCTAATAAAAACTGCCGAGAATAAATCCAAAACCGGAATCTTCTTCATACTAATTTCAAAAGAATTTTTTAAAATAAATAATGATATTTCTTGATATAACATAATCGGATAAAATTTTGCAAAATAAATTACAATATATTTCCAGAAATAACGTGATTGCATGTAATTTAATGCAATATAAAAGAATAAAATGAGTCACAATAAATTTGTTAAATGCTTTATTTATGTTCGTGACAGAAAGAGCAGTATCGAGAGACTCACTGTCAATCTCTTGACATCTCGCGTGATGAATCGACGGACGATGCGCTCTCACCTGTTCGCAGCTTCCCTCGGCGAAGATTCTCATAAGCGCATATTAAAATTTCGTTCTACGGTGCCGTCAATTTCCTCCGCAAGTTGGAGACGAATAGACTCGGCAGGGAAAAACGAAAATCGAAAAAAAAAATGCGCGATCTCTTTCTCTCGACCCGCGATTTTGTGTTTTTCCTCCGTGTGTCGCCGCAGCCGCTTCACATCATCGCTTCGCGACTCGCGCGGGCCCCGATTATTCTTTTTCTCTTCCTCTCTTTGATGTTTCCTTTTTCAGCGGGCCGCGATTCGTTTCCGTGTGCCGGCCGCGGCGGAGGATACGACTCGAGGACCGCTAGTAAACTAAACTGAAGTTTCGGCTTGCGGAGGAGCGACTCTAATCTTCGAATCCCCCACTATTTCCGCGCCACGATGTTCCGTCAGGAGCGGATTGAATCGCGCGGTGTGAATCGCGCGGTGTGACGCGGTTTAACGAGGCCGCCGCGCGTATTCGCTGCCTTTGTTTTGAAAAAATTATTGCCGTAATTATTAGTACACGCGTACAAAATCGAATTAGACATTTTCATTGTCGTGTTATGAAATATATTTTAGCAGTGCACACGTACATTCCAGTTAATTGTATTTAGAACTTCTATGTTTATTTTATTTACTATTTGGCAATTTTGTCACGTTAATATTAAAAAATTTTGTATACCAATAAACTTCTAAATTTTTATTATAATTATTCGTTCAATATGAGTTTTCTGTCGTGTTAGATATCTTGATTAATTTTACCTTTCTTCACAATTTTTATATTATCTAACATAATCTCATCATTTCTTTATAAATATTAACACATATGTTGTATATCAATCATCGTGATCAATCATAATAATTCTAAAAATTCCAGATTACACTGGGACTTCTAATTTGAAACAATATTCAAAATTTTTATATTAGCGAGATGATTTTCCCAACCGAGCGGGCGCGGCCGACGACGGTGCACATCATTGCCGTCGATCCTGATCGGTCGACGTCGTAGATCCTCGCGCTTCCTCGGCGGCACGTTTTAAAAGAGACGAGGATTTTATCGTCCGTCAGCATTTGCCGCGAGGCCTCGAAGGCGGGAGGTGTACAGCGCGTCGTGCCCCGGGTACGGCGCCACTCCTCTCTTCCTGCGGACGCGCAACGAATCATAATTGGCCCCGGCTTACTCTCGCGGATTAGATTGCAATTTATCTTGGCCTCTTTGACCCGACCGTGTGCTCCCCTCGGCCTCGCGAGCGCGTGGGTC